>MU227387.1:1633113-1710080 GCA_018584345.1 Thuja plicata | reverse complement strand
TCAAAGGATTTATACAATGACTGTTAGGTCAACCTGGTTAAAGGATTTTGACTGATACAATGGTTAGAAAGTAATCAATAGGTGTGATCTGATACATACAACTTACTTTGCAAATCTAGATCCAATTCAACTCTTATACTAATTCACTGAGTGGTCTCCATTCTCATGTCAATCTTTAGATCTGCTTGGAAATCCGTCAAGCAATCACTTTCGCAACTCTCTGCTTCTTTGTTCAACCTTCTTTGCTAGATCATGCCAATCATTCAATTAACCATGCAATTCTCTTTCATACACTTTTCACATACATGCATCTTGAATAATCCCTTGAGGTTATTGTTATACACTAAATTTTGCACCCTAGGTCAAGCTCTTGTAGTCTTGATAATCTAGTATAACATGGGAATCATTTCCAGGTTGTGGGACCTTTGCTAACTGAAATGAGACCTCCAGGTTCTAGGCTGGTTCCTCTTGGATAATCACCCAAATTTTCTTCTTAACATGAAAGTAAATTCTTGAGGGAAAAGGGATAGAAAGAATGCATGGAAGGGAAATAACAGAATAAGAAAACTATCCTACTAGGTGATACACCGAAAGTAACTTGAATTATAACACATTAACTAATCTCAGCATGAAACCTTGGATCAAATAGAACACAACTTTCTAGATAGGCTTGCATAAGTATTTCATAGAGAGGTCTGAGATAAATAAAGGCTATTCAGGGAAAGAGATGATTTCACAAACAATAGCATATTCACTATAAATAGACATAGACTATGACCTGCAAACAAACATCCACTTTTGCAATTAGGCACATGAATGAGACAAAATGACAGGGGACTGAAGAATATCCACAAACTCATCTAAATCAGATCATCCATAGTAGTACACAATATTACAGAAAGAAAGAGGGGTCAGGAACTCCAATATTTCTCTGAAAAATCATTCAATATATTCTAATTCAGTAAGAGAAATCTAGAAAAGAAAGCCCAGAGACAGAGAAAATGTCACAAAAATCCTTTGCAATATGTGAAAATCAATGAGAGATTATAAACATGAAAGACCTGAGGGCAGAACAAATGCCACAGAAAATTTAGCCTGTCTCTAAAAAACTTACACCCAAAAGGGAACTATACAACTTATATACAAGTTCCTTCTAGCACACAGGCTCAAGGAAACGATTCGATTCTTAAAATTAGGGTTTCAATAGATCTTGCATATACAATTCAAACCCTAATACATGTCAATTCTTCTCAGTAAAGCATCTAGAAATATCCTCAGAAATATCTTGATCGATCAAATATGGATTTGAATATCTTTACTTTGCCATTAATGCAGCGCTGAGAAGTCTATTGGAATTAATGGGAAGTAGTACTGAGAGGGGAGGGGTGAATCAGTTCCTCTAAAACTTTTAACACCTTTCTAATTTTTCATTATTAATCATTAATTACTGCATTACCAACCATTACTATTGTTCTTTATTGTGCATGTATTTTTCATTCATAATCTTTAATAGTTTGCAACATTCATAGAAACATTCATGAAAATGAGAAACACATAACACAAGATATGGTATCATAGAAAACTCCTGTTAGGAAGTAAAATCTGTGGTGGGGATAGCACCCACAAAACTTCACTATCTACAGAATGGAAGGGAGTCAGTTAAGGCTTACAATTTGATCACTTCTGATGATCTACCCTGTTAGGAGTATTAAGGTGGAGACCTATTAAGATATACTCTGTTAAGAGCTTTAGCAACACTAATTTAAGTGTGCACTCAGTTATGAGATTTACAATAGGACGGTTAAGCCCACCTTTCTTGAAAGGATTTCATTAGTGTACTACACTTGTTAGAATGAGTAAAAATGTTGACTTGACTATATGCAATCTACAATTGCTGATTACAGATCCACTAAAGCTCTTAGAATAACAATATAACCTTAAGTGATTGATGAATACCTTTTCTCTGCTCGTTGATAGCCTTTGTTATATTCTTGAAATTGATTTGAATCTATTTCTATCCTTCTACATGAATTCTCTTGTCTGGTCTCTAGATGCTCTCTGTGGCTACTATCTTCATTGAACAACAACTATTATCAAATAGATTGAGCACCTATTTATACAAGTATTTGACCTATCTTGGAATCACACATTACAATGTTAAATCTTAGATCCAAGGTTTTCAACTTGACCTTGATCTTTAGTTTGCATGTTTTAAATCAGTAAAACTAATTAAAACAATAATAAATACATTGCTTCCTCTACACATAATGGATTTAAAAGTAAATCAAGAAGCTATAACTGCAACTTCAGTGATTTATCTGACGTAGAAAGTCAGATCCAATTTTTGTGGGATGTAATTGACTGTCAGTTCTTGGTCATCAGGTTGAACTTTGAAGTCTGTCGACATTCCTTTGTTGAACTATTCATCGGGTTCCCTTTGTCTGTCAGGTTCCTCTCTTTTCTATTGCATTAGGTTGCACTGTTGTTACTCGTCAGGTTTCCTTTACCTTTTTGTCATTGGATAACATTGAGTAGTGTTTGTCAGGTAACCTTTTCGTCGGGTAGTGCTATGCCCTGTCTGTCGGTGTAGAGTAAACCGATGGTGCAGATCATGTTTTTCCTTAAGTATACTATTGGAAAAATATAATGCCTTCAATCTCACCCTTTGACATTAGTATAAAAACTGATATGTGCATAATACTAAAATGTTTAGTATGTACACCTTGTTTATATCCTTGTCATCATATGACTCCCCCTATATGTATGCATCGGTATAGTATAAGTATGTGTACATGTATACTATACATTTTATGTTCTTTGCTCTGTATGTACACCTTGTTTGCTCCTTGTATTTTATTTTTTCTTTTACTATACATATTTTTTCCCCCTTTTTAATTGAGGTGAGTGAACATATCAATTTCCCCCTTTCTTTGATACTTATGACAAAAATGTACAACTTATAATATGTCAAAATTATGACAAAAATGTGCAACTTACAATGTGTCAAGTATATTGGAATGGGTTGTCTTGATATCTTCTTGCATTTTCTCCCATTTTTCTTTCAGTTGTTCTAGTGCCATGTGTTGTAGCTCTAGCCTCGTGTGCATATCATAAATGTTGTCTAGGATAATCATTTCAGGGGTGGAAATTAATGCATTTGCCTCTATCACATTTTGTTGCAGGAGTGTAAGTGTCGGTAAGAGCTAAGCTTGGAGCTCATTTACCTCATCTCTATATTTCATCTCCACAATCTGAATGTCCTATCTTAGTTTCTGAGCATATTTAATTTTCTCAGTGTGCAATTTAATTGCTTCTTCATTGTTTGTGAGACTTTGTGCACTTGACTTAAGATCAACATCAATTTGTGCCATCTGGTCAGTATACTCCTAAGTGAGTTGATCTAGAGTGCACAATTTTTATATTAAGGTGATAGCTTCTAATATGATTGGATCAATTGTACTTACCAATTCAGATAGCTTATCCTTTTTCAATGCCACTTCCTGGCTTATCTTCTCGGCAAGCTTGAACTCATACTTTTGTTCAAGTCTCTCTTCCATAACCTTCTCAGCATCAATATTATGAGATGTTATTGCATCTGTGAGTATTACTAATTGATCAAGCATTGGAGCTTGTTGATCAATATCTACATCTGGTACAATCTGTTGAAGTATACCTCTTGCTACTTCTAGTACCTTGGCCTCCTTTGCTGCTCTCTATAGTTTGTCCTGAATGGATTTTCTCTCATAGAGCCTGGAATACTTTGTTAATGCAGTTGGATCCAATGTCCTTGGATCACAAACTGGAATCTCAATGATTTCATCCAGAGTTATTGGATTCTTATGCTTTCCCTTCTTCTTCTTTGAGATTTGTGGGGATGCATAGGTATGAACTACCATATCTAGTTCATTTTTTCTCTCTGAAGTGGTTGTTGAAGGCCTTGTGGAAGATGCTTCTTGTGTTTTTTGTTCGGGTGGCACTTGTCAGTTTTGTGAAGACGTCTCTCCTTAAACCTTGGGTGTCTCTGCAGATTTTTCTTCTGATTGCTTCTCCTTCTCATCTTGCTTTGCTTCTTCACCTTTCTCTATTTGTGTGTCCCCTTCTTCCTTTTTTGTTTCCTCTTTATTTTGATCAGCAGACTTATCTGTTTGATCATCGATTGCAGCCTTCTCTATAGTTGTTTCCTTCTCTACAGTTGTTTCCTTTGTATTGTCTGTGGTATCTTTTGCTTCAACATCACCCTTGTCCTCAGGTGTACTTGTGTCTTCTGCTGTAGATCCATCATTACCCTTTAAAATATTTATTTCCTTCATTAGGATAGGCATATTTATTTGAGTGGTTGCTTGACTTGTATCCAGGTTGGTGTCCTACTCATCGGTTTGATCTTTTTGAGCATTGACATCCTCATCTTTTTGCACTTGGTTTGCAGGGTCTGGTTCTTTGTAGTCCATGATTGAAGTGTCCTGCACTGCCTTATCAGAAACATTAATTATTGTAATATCTGATGTCTTCACTTCTTGTTTCTGTCCTTGATCCTTAAGTGTGATAAATATTACATCATCTTTCTTCTTTGGATCTTTTTCAGAGTCATAGTTAGTGATATCTTGGATGTCAAGATCATCCATGACTGTGTCTAAGTTTATGGGCTCATTGTCACTTTCAATATTTTCTAGAGCAATGTGCTGAGGACTTGCATTGTCTGTCTTCTCCTCTTTGTGAGGTGTGTTAGTGAGAAGTAATTGATTCTCACCGCTTGTTGACTCTGCCGGTAGATCCAAAAGTTGTCTCCATTTAGTTTCAGTCATTTTTTCCAGCTCTATGAATTCATTCTCTAATACTTTGTATGCCCTTATCTTGGCTACAAATTTACTTGAGTGCTTCTTGAGTATTTCTTTGATTTCTTCTACCTTTGATTCGGGAGGCATTAGTGTTACTAGTACCCTCTCCCTTGCTTCTCTTTTGGTTTGCAAAGCATATGAACATTGTTGGTTACTCTGTTTCCCATCTCTTTAGGTAGTTTATTTAAAAATTCAGCCGATGCATATTTGGACATGATCATTGATTTTATAACTTCCTCTTGTATCTTGTTCTGGTCCTCTGGTTTTAGTATATCCCATTGTCTGATTTTCTTGTCAGACATGGTTCTAGATGTAGCAATGGATTCAATAGCTTCATCAACAGTTTGATTTTGGTAATTATTTTTTACTACATCGGGCTCATCATCTTTAGTGTCCTCTATGTTAGATTTTGAGCTAACCAATCTTTTCCTCTTCTTTGGAGGTGTTGTTTTCACAGTTTGCTGCCTTGTTCTTTTCACTGGCTGCTTCCTCATATAGGTCCTTACTTGACCTTTCTTAAGAGGTTTTGTATTGGTTGTAGCAGTTTGACTCCTTGTCCTCTGCTTCTTTGCAGGAGGTGGAGGTGAAGGTGTATCAAATTCAGTTTCCTTAGAATCTGATTTATGGTCTTCTTGTTCCTCACCGATGGTGCCATGTTCATCAGTTTCCTCTGGTTGTTCTTGTTCTTCATCTGTAACCGATAAAATCTTCTTGAGATTCTTAACCATTTTATCCTTTTTGTTTCCAATCTTCTTGATTTCTAGGCCTTGTTTTATCTTTGACTTGGCCCCTAGTGACTTAATCAGTTCACTAATCTATTGGGTTACCAGTTTGGTAGTGTCCCATTTTACTTTTCCTACTGAAGGAAAGTATTCTTGAAAATATAAAAAGATACACATGATAAGTGAGCCAAACTTACATGTGTTGGTCTTTGTAGATTTGATTGTGTGCATGTTCTCATCAAGTTATTTTAATAGGATCTCACATAGATCCATCTGAATTCCTTTGGTCACTATCTTGTAAGATGTGCTTACTGATGTTGCAGATATGCTGTTCAATCTTCTTGCTTGAAAGATCTGATACCCAATTACACATGTACCAAATTTTAGTTCTTCGTAGGTGATTGTGTTCACTTTGAGACTTCTATTGTCTCCTTCTGCATTGGTGATTTTTTCAACTTCTTTCATGGAGGGATGCTTATGTGCCCTAGGTTTGTTGGTTATTAGATAACCAGTGACAGCATGCAGGACATCATTGGTTATTTTCTTGGGTTGGTCTAGCCATAGCTTCTTGTCTTGCATTATGCTCAAGACTAACCTTATCCAGTATGATTTGAATTCCCTTGGGAAATGTAGGGCATTAGTTAACCCTTTGAATTCCAAGTGTTTGTGCTCTTCCTTCAGTTTCCCTTCGGCATCACAAAGCTTATTATAAGCTTCATCCATTTCAAAATCACCTATCTTTGCAATCTTGTAGTGAATATAAGAGCTAACATATTCTATGAGAAAAACCCTAGGTGGGGTTTTTGAAAATGCACTGATTTCAATGGGTTTCGATGTAATTTCCAAGCAGATCTTATACTTGGGATCTACACATGTGCTGTTCTTGATCAACTTAACCACATTCCTCTTATCATTCTTGATTTTAGTAGTTCTTGAGGTGGTTGCCATCATTTTTCAAGTTTTAGGGTATTTTGGAAAAATTTAGGGCTTTCTTGATAAATAATGACAGAGATCCTTTGGTGCCTTCGATACTTACTTCAATCTGTAATAATGGTGAAAGATCTGTTTGCTGTGTGCTTAGATTGATCTAAGGACGCTCTACTTTCTTCTCTTTAATTGCTCTATTTTTTGCTCTTCTTTCTCTTCAAATCGCGGGTGCAAAATGAAGTTGTCCCATTGACTATTTATTGAGTTTTTTCCCTAAGTCTTTGTAATAAATGCTCAACAACTCATTGGGACATGAAGATGGGTTTTGTCTGGAATACTTTTCAAAACATCATCAGTGATGTTGATTTTTTTAGGATAGTCGTTAACAATGTTGCTTGTACCGACAGATATCGGTATTCTATAGTGACAACTTGTAACTTTCCTTTCTTACCGACAGGTGTCAGGTTACATTGGCAACTTAACCACTTTATGTGTTGACTGACAATTTTTGGTAAGTGTAGAACAACTTATCTACTTTTTTCACTGACATTTTTTAGTATCTATATACTGATAGGGTTGTATTCTTAGAATTGGAACAAGTAACATAATATGCATCTTTATTCATGCAAATTTTGAATATCTATCAATTGTATAATGGAACTGATGCAAAATATGACTTGGTATAGTGCAGTTCCATACTTACTTGTTCAACTTAAGTGGGGGTGATGATGTCACCAGATCCATTGGATGGGGTGTCACCACTTGCATTTCTTGGCCCAATTTCATCATTGTTTGAATCTTTTATCCACAATTTTGTCTCTTGCCCTCTGGATATCTTCAATGGTGTTTCCATTGGGATATGTGCTTGTCTCTGTCAATCAGTCTTTGCAATATTTCTTAAGGTGACCAACTTTATGATAGTGCAAGCATGCCATTCTGGGGTTTGACAAGCCTCTAGACCTTTTGGTCCATGCTCTCATGTAGTTTGTAGCAATGTGACCATATCTACCACATGCTGTATAGTTTTTCCATGTATTGTAATCCCATGTATTGGTTGATAAGGAATCTTTTGACCTTTAGGATTCCATGCTTGCCTTTTCTTTTTCCAGCATTCTTCAAATGTGTGCACATTCATCTTGCATGTAGGACAATATTTTCCCATGTAGGTTTCCTTCTTTGGCTGTTCTATCTTAGTCTTGCATTCATAAGCCTTACGTCCTTTCATGTTACATTTATAACATAATCCTATGAATTTAGCTGTAGATTTAGGAATACCTTTTATTTTATCTTGGCATATAGTTGATGTGTGCCCTTTCTTTCCACAGTGCTTGCATGTCAGCTTTCTTGGTCTTGGATTTTCATAGACATTCTTTGAGTTTGCTTGATTGGATGATTCTCCATTTTCAGTATAGCCTATACCATTGTTGTTGTTGACTCTTCGTTGTCCTTCAAGAAAGTCATCCATTCTTTTATTTCTCTCTTCATCCTTTATGATAATCTTGTTATGCTGTTGCTGAATTCTAACCTCATGTTTTAGCTTTTCATTCTCTTATCTTAGCTCACCGATAATCTTTATTATTTCAATGAGTTCCACATTGTTTGCTTATTAACTCATAAGAATAATTTGATTTGTGAGATCATGGTGATGCTCAGCATGTCTCTAAATTTCCAATTCCTTTTCTTGTAGTTTCTCTATAATCTTCCTTTTGTTGTCAATAGCAAGTGTTCTTTCTGTTTTATCTTATCTAGTAGAACTCATCACATCAATCATTCTTACCATATGGCTCTCTTGACCAATTTGCAGCATCTTTATTTGCTCTGTCAGATGTTGATTGATCTCCTTTAGATTTGTGATGTTCTCTTCCGATGCATCTGATGTATTACTTGTATTTGATACTGAAGATTCAAAGAAATTTGGAATCTCTTCTTCTTGATAATCTTTTTCATTGTTCTGGGTAGCCATACCTTTCCTTTCATTCAACAACTCTCTCATCTTGATTCTGGCTTCTTTATACTGTTCATAGAACATGTGTATCTCAATCTTTTTATTCTCAATATTCTTATCAAGTTTGTACTTCTCCATTATATGATCTTTTCTCTTAAGCCTTTAAGCTTTCCAAGAAGAGACTTAGCTCTGACACCAATTGTTGGAATTAATGGAAAGTAGTACTGAGAGGGGAGGGGTGAATTAGTACCTCTAAAATTTTTAACACCTTTCTAATTTATCATTAGTAATCATTCATTACTACATTAAAAGCCATTACCATTGTTCATTCTTATGCATGTATTGTTCATTCATAATCTTTAATAGTTTGTAGTATTCATAGAAACATTCATGAAAATGAGAAACACATAACACAATATATGGTATCGTAGAAAACTCCTATTAGGAAGTAAAAAATGGGGTGGGGGTGACACCCACAAAACTTCACTATCTGCAGAATGGAAGGGAGCCGGTTAAGGCTTACAATTTGATCACTTCTGATGATCTATCCTGTTAGGAGTATTAAGGTGGAGACCTGTTAAGAGCTTTAGCAAAACTGATTTAAGTGTGCACTCAGTTATGAGATTTACAATAGGACGGTTAAGCCCACCTTTCTTGAAAGGATTTCATTAGTGTACTACACTTGTTAGAATGAGTACAAATGTTGACCTGACTATATGTAATCTACAATTTTTGATTACAGATCTACTAAAGCTCTCAGAATAAAAATATCACCTTAAGTGATTGATGAATACCTTTTTTTTTCTTGTCGGTAGCCTCTGTTCTATTCTTGAAACTGATTTGAATCTATTTCTGTCCTTCTACATGAATTCTCTTGTCTGGTCTCTAGGTGCTCTGTATGGCTACTATATTCATTGAACAACAACTATTCTCAAATAGATTGAGCACCTATTTATACAAGTATTTGACCTATCTTGGAATCATGCATTACAATGTTAAATCTTAGATCCTAGATTTACAACTTGACCTTGATCTTTAGTTTGCATGTTTTAAATCATTAAAACTAATTAAAACAATAATAAATATATTTCTTCCTCCGCACATAATGGATTTAAAAGTAAATCAAGAAGCTATAACTACAACTTTAGTGATTTATCTGACGTGGAAAGTTAGATCCACTCTTTGCGGGATGTAATTGACTGTCAGTTCTTGGTCGTTGGGTTGAACTTTGAAGTCTATCGACGTTCCTTTGTTGAACTGTTCATCAGGTTCCCTTTGTTTGTCGGGTTCCTCTCTTTTCTGTTTCGTTGGGTTGCACTGTTGTTACTCGTCGGGTTTCCTTTACCTTTTTGCCATTGGATAACATTGAGTAGTGTTTGTTGGGTAACCTTGCCGTTAGGTAGTGCTGTGCCCTATCTGTCGGTGTAGAGTAAACAAATGGTGCAGATCATGTTTTTCCTTTAGTATACTAATGGAAAAATATAGTGCCTTCAAATTCAGCTCGACCATTTATCTATCAAATCCGTGAGAAATCGTGCCACCACCATGAACTCTGAGAATCAGATATTCATATTTTTGAATATTTAAACTTTAACGGTCACAGGTGGCATGGATTCCTATATCAACGACTGAGAAAAATCCCTTATCTTATGTTTAAAACATAGCTGACAATCTCCATCTTATATTCATTGCCTTAACCTAGCTTTAACCCCAGGTTACCATATTTTCTTTGTATCACTGAGTCTCTAGACTTTTTCTTTAACCTTAGTTACATTACGAGACCTGATGACTGAGCAGTCACATTATCTCCTTTCATTTCACTTAACTCTGAATCCGTTCAGAGACTTAGCGACTACCACGAGATCAAATGAAGATCAATGGCTAGCGGGAAGTCTCTAAATAGCCTTGGAATATTCCCTTTCCTTATGAGACTCAGTGACTGAAGGCAATCTCAAAGTCGCCAGATAATGTGGAATATTCTGCCATGGTCACGAGACTTGGAGACTGAAAGCATATAAAACACGCATCGCCATTGGATTTGTTTACACTTGCCTTGTCACCTCTGATACTGACATCAACACTGATCTTGACCTAAGCCACCTTCTAACCATGATTTCATTCAGAGACCTAGTGACAATGCAGTCTCGTGATCTCTGATCATTTTTCTTAACCCTAATTCCATCACGAGACCTAGCGACTGGAAGGCTTTAACCTAACCTAGCCTAAACATAAGTTATACCCATGGGTTAGAAAAATACATTGATTTGCAAGATCTCTGGGTACTTTGTTAACTCTGAGTTACTTCATGAGATCATGCGACTGCCCTTTGATCAAACATGATCCAACAATCATCACTGAGTCTCTGGTCAAATGAGAATATTCTTTTCTTTATGGAGACCATTCGACGAAGGCAATCTCGGGATCACTAGATGATATGGAATATTCCTTTTCCATTATGCGACTAGGAGACTAAAGGGATACAAATACACACATGGAAAAATGGAAACTTAAGTGACTCCAAAAGGTAATGAGAAAATAGAAAGGCATGGTCGAGAAACTAGGGTTTATACCAGATTCATAGGGTTTTTTGCATACTTAGGTTATTTTTCATGAACAAGGTAAAAATAGAGAGCTTAAAAGATTGCAGAGGACACAACCAAGAACATAAAATTTATGGTCTTTCTCACAGGCTGGGCTCAACCCTTGTGGGAGCCACATTTACTCCACCTGTAGCCGAACATTTGCCAGATGTGGAAATTTTGGATAACATTTTGGCAATTTCTGCGGGATGTCTGCCTGCTAGACATTGAGAACTAGTGGCCTTTGACATCCATTGGGCATAGGAGTCATCTTCTGAGAAAAAAAATAATTGGAAATAGATTGAAACCAGGAGGAGGAACTACTAACTGTGCACGAGCACTTCAAGGAAAACATGAAACTAATCTAGAAAGAAGGAACAAAAAATAGGGAAACTTATTCACAAATATTTACAAGGAAGGACAAACCTCAAAACAAGGCTTCAAATGGAATCCATTCATAGAAATGGGCAAGGGATATCCTCCAAGATTTGATAATTGAAATGCATTACGCCCCTTGCATTTTGTAATAATGAATGGACCTCCCCAGAAGGAATCAAATTTAGTATGTCTGCCAGGCTTGGCCTTGAATTCATCCTATTTGAGGACCACATCCCCAACTTTGAAATTTCTGGCCCTGGCTCTTTTATCAAAACTTTTCTTAGTTTAAATTTGATGGAACTCCATATCTTTCATGGATTTATCTCTGTGTTCTTCTAATTCCATAATCTGAGCATACCTAATTTGCAAAGAATCTCCTTCTTCAAACAAGATATATTGAGTAGCTAAGTCCAAATATGGTAATTCAGTTATAATGGACAACTTAACTTCTCTTCCATACACTAACATGTATGGAGAATTACCATTGATCCTTTTTGGGGTAATTTTGTCTAACCATAAGGTAGATTTCAATTTGGTGTGCCAATCTCTTTGGTTATCTTGTAGGGTCTTCTTGACTATCCTAATCAAGTTCTTCTTAGTTGATTCTGCCAAACCATTTCCCTGAGGGTAATAGTTTGAACTTGTGTTCAAATAAACACCATGTTTGAATGCCCATTTAGTCACTCTTAGGCCTGTAAATGCTAATGCATTATCCGATATGATGGAGTCTAGAGTGCCAAATCTGTGAATAATGTCATCATACAAGTTTAGGACATCACTCTCATTTGCTTCTTTTAATGCAACAACTTCTGTCCATCTAGTGAAATAATCAATTGCAGTGATTATCCACGTATGGCCTGCACTAGATGGAGGATTAATTATGCCAATGAAATCTATGCCCCATCTCATGAAAGGTTTCTTTGTTCTGATTGGTTGAAGGGGCAGAGTTGCAAGCCTCTCTTTTCCTGCAAACATGGCACATCTGATGCATTTCCTCACATAATCATGACTATCCTTGAAGATAGATGGCCAATATTATCCAACCCTTATGATCTTAAAAGCAGTGGTCCTAGGAGAAACATGACCTCTGGAAGGTCCATCATGAAATTCAAATAGGACATTTGCTATCTTTTTTGAATCAATGCATCTCAAAAGGACACCATTTTGGTCCTTTCTAAAAAGAATTTCATCTATCAACACAAAAGGAATGGATTTCAATCTATAGTACCTTCTTTTTGTTGAATCTAGATCTATGGGGCATTCTCCTGCCTTTAAGTAATGAACCATGTTAGGCAACCAACCCGTTGCCTTGGCATGTTCTTCTGTTGAATGCACAATTAAGGATGCATTCATTTGCTCTAAATTCTTTGGGCTCTCATCCCCTATCAACTTCTCACAAAGACCTCTTCCTCTAACTAGCTTGGTAGTTTGGATGTCAATGTCATATTCCATCAGTCTAGTGTTCCAACCAGCTCTTTTCTCGTTTAGGTCTTTGGAAAGAAAAAACTCCTTGACACGTGGATGAGTGACCCTTAAGTGTACCTTGTTGTGAGTCAATAGATATTTGAACCTTTTTAGGCTTTTCACCACAACAAGTACATGTTTTTCCATGAAAGAATATCTTTGTTCATAATATTCTAAAACTTTGCTAAAGAAAGCAATAGGTTGCTCCAATTTTTTAGAGTTTTCTTGAGTCAATATTGCAGATATAGCATATGATCCCCCATAAGCATAAATGATAAAATCCTTACTGAAATTAGGATTTAATAGGACAAGAGCTTCTATTAGAGCCTCTTTGATAGCTTGGAAACTGGCTTTCCCTTCTTTGCTCCAACAGAAAGATGTATTCTTCTTTAATATAGCTGTCAAAGGTTTTAGTAAATCTGCAATATTAGGTAAGAAACGCCTAACAAAGTTAATCCTTCCTATGAAAGATTAAAGGCCTTTCTTGTGATGTGGTAGGGGTAGCTCTAGAATAGCCGCAATCCTCTCAAGGTCTATTGTAATTCCTTTCTTTGATACTATATATCCCAACAGTTTCCCTTCATGGACTACAAACACGCATTTCTTGGGATTAAGAGATATCCCATACTCTCTACATATTTCAAATATATTCCTTAGATGTTTGATATGATCTGCTGCATGCTTAGAATAAACAGTTATATCATCCAAGTAAACCAGTAAAAATTTGTACATGAGGCTTTTAAAGGCCATATCCATTGCCTTTTGGAAAGTGGCACTTGCATTTGACAAACCAAAGGGAATCTTTTGATAAGTGATGGTTCCCCATTTGGTTGTAAATGCAGTCTTATATTGATCTTCTTCATGAACCAAAATCTGATTATATCCTGAATAGCCATCCAATAATGAAAATCTCTCAGATCCAGAGACACATTGTAGGATTTTCTCCATAGAGGGTAATGGATGACATTCTTTTAGGGATGCCCTATTAAGGTCCCTGAAGTCAACACATAGCCTCAACTCCCCATTTTTCTTCCTGACTAGAACAAGGTTGGAAACCCAACTAGTATGCTTTATGGGGTAGATGACACCACTCTCTATTAATTTGAGTACTTCTTTGTGCATGAGTGGTTCAAGCTTGGGGTTGATAGGCCTTTGTTTTTGCCTGACTGGTTTGGCATTTGGCTCTAGTTCAATGGTATGCTGAGCAAGGGCTAGATTAAAACCTTTGAGGTCTTCATATTTCCATGCAAATATATCACTTAACTCTTGAAATAATCAGGTGTAAGCCTACTTTTCTAAATCAATATTTACCTTCCCAAATTGTAGACTTTTACCTGGCTCCAATTCTAGTTCAGTACAATGTTCTTGTTGGACTACCAGGCCAGTTTTACTACTCTTAACTTGATCATCTTTGTTGAAGATAGCTTCTAAGGTGACAAGAACCCTGGGCATCTTTTTAGATCTGATTTGTATCACTTGATCACCATAGTTCCACATCAACCTATCTTGATTGTGCTCTGAAAAAACATCTTCAAATAAGAACTGTAGAATTTGTTCATCATTTTCAAACACTTGCCAATTAATATTATTATTAGGGATAGAAGGTTTGACAATTACTTTGATATTTTGTTGGTCTCTTTCTTTTGAAATTCTATTAGGGATATCATACTGAGATCCAACTGTAGCTAATCTATTTGCATTCTGATTTAACTTTCTAGGGATTGCAATAATATTGAAAGCATGGAAATCTTCAATTGAATCCCATACTCGATGCTTGTATGCTCTCATTGTATCACTTTTGTTTTCACTTATCCCTCTTACTTGGCTGACAACCAACTCACTATCACCATATACTTTTAGGGATCTGATCCCTCTCTTTCTTTCCCATTCCAATCCATTCACTAGGCTGTCATATTTAGCAGTGTTGCTAGTGCAAGAAAAACTGAACCTAAAGGCCGTATAATATTTCTCTCCCTCTGGGGAGATTAGCATAGCACCACCGCCAGAACCATGTCTGCTTCTAGCACCATCAAAGAATAGATCCCAAACTTGGTTGCTCTGATATTTTAACTCGATGTCTGCCTTGAAATATTTGGTTCTATGAATCCATTTTCTTGTATCAAATAGTTCCCAAAACCGGTATCCTAAATAATGTTGGCTTGGGATTTTGAATCTCTCTCTGATTCCAATTCATCTAGATAGATATTAGGATACCCTCTATTTTGGTGTTTGTTTCTCTGATTATTAGGAAGTCATTACTGTCAAGTGCAAGGCAGTTTGTATTGATTACATTGGACACATAAGGCTCTATGTGATGTGCTTCCAATGATTCAGACTTGATAGTAACCTTAGTTCCATATCTTGTATGGAAAATCATGTGAGACCATTCAGAAGAAAGATAGCCTCCTATCTTGGCTGTAAACTCCCTTGATAAGCACATGGCAAATAAGGCAGGGAGGTCTATGATATATATGTCAAGTAGGATAGATAAATTAGGGCTTGCATGGAGGATTAGGCTTGTATCTTTAGCTACACCTATTGTATTGAATGAGGAACCATCACATTGGGTCACTCTCTTTTGAAAATGTTCATATCTCAGTCCCAATTGGTTAGCCGCTTTCTTGGGCATGATAGTGCTAGTAGCACAACTATCTACCATACAATTATGTACTAAAGATTTTCCAGTAATTAAAGATACATAAAAGGGAGATGGTCTCAAGTTCCTACCTTGAATGTTATTTTCTTTGGAGTTGCTGCTTGAAGTCTCTTCCTTTTGATTAGTGTTAACCAACACTGGCTTAGAAACTTCTTTTGTATTCTATTTAGGGATCACCTCCTCAGACATGGCCTTCTTCAAAATCTCAGGTTGTCCTGGAATAGCCAAGGAGTCCCACATGGACATAGTGACATTTACCCTCTTCATGTTGTCCACAATGTTGAAGGGTACTACTAAGTGCACTCTATGGTGTGCTTTCACTATGATAGGCTCAACCTCCTTGGGAGATTGGCCCTTTTTGGCTGGAATGATGGGGACCTTCTTCAATATGATAGGAGTAAATGGTTGTGAAGGTTATATAGATGTAGAAGCTTTATCCCCATTTCCCATTTTCTCTATGTCTTGAGCCCTACTTTTAGATATAGTGTTGGCTGCTATGGTGGATTCACCATTTACTACATTGAAATCTTGTTTCTCCTAATTGAAAATAGTAGTCTCATCATGTTGTGCTTCTTGCTGAGGAGGTGGCTCACTAGAAGAAGCCTCTGATTGAGTAAGTGAGGCATTTTGAACGATTAGTGCTTTATGCACCCTCCCATTTAAGCATGTTGTATGATTATGGGACTGATTGCAAGGATAACACCATTCCATCTCTATAACAAGGTTTTTTTGACTTGGAACTATATCCCTACCTGGATTTGCAGAATTAAGGGGCGTTGGATTATAAGGTTGGAATGACCTTTGATTGTAGTTCTGCCTTTGACCCTGGTAACTTCCTTGATATGGTGGCCTATTCTATTGGTAATGTTTTCCTTGATTTTGTTACTGCTGATTAGGACCTTGATTCTGTCTTTTCAAATTAGTCAACTCTTTGGTCAAATTCTGCAACAGATTTGCCATTTCTTGTTGACTACTTTGCTGATTATTTCTCATTTCTTGTAGTTATTGAGAGAAACCTTCCTTTAACTCTTCACTGTTAGTACTAGCCTGAGGTGTTACTATGGTGGGTATAGGGATAAAAGGAGGTATTTTCAGAGGTGCAGTGGGCTAAAGATTAGGAAAGATAGGCATGGGTGGTCTTCTGGATATCATGCCTGCCTGGGTCAAACAATTTTCAGCCTTGACATCTACATCAAAAGCTTGAGGCAATGAGGTACCTCCCATGGATTGGATCATGAAAGAGACTTGACCATTCAAAATTTGCAAGAAGTATAAGAAGGCATGGTCAGCTGATGGCCTTTTTGAGACTGGGATTCTATTCCATGTCTTGAGGAATCTATTATATAAGTCTGTCATTTGTTCTTGAGGATCTCTCTTTATGGTTGTTAGTTGTTCAACCAAAGATAAATTATCTGATTTATCCTCAAAGTATTTACTCAATGAATCTCCTAATCCATCCCATGAATTAATAGAAACAACAGCTAGAGTTCTAAACCATTCTAAGGCCTTACCTTCGAAAGAGGCTGCTAATAGCTTGGTAGCCACATCTTCTTCTGTGATATTATGTATACTATAGATAGTAGTCACATCTCTTATGTTTTCAAACGCTGTCATTTGTCCTTCACCTATGAAATCAGGTAGACTTTTGAGTGCAACTAAGGGCACATCATGATGTTGAGCAAATTTTAAAGGACTTCCCTGGTTGAAGGGTGCAAAGGCAAACTGTCTAGCCATTGTAGGAGCTGAGATTTGTTGAGAAACAACTATGTGAGTTGTATTTAAGGGTGGAGCTAAATATTTTTGTAGCTCTCTAGTTAGAGATCTTCCTCTTATTCTGAAATGAAAAGGCAAGGGTCTCTCTCTAAAGTATCAGGTGGTGTAGACTATACCCTCCTTGTGGGGGGTGTTCTTCGAGATGATCTCCCTTTATATTTTCTTGTTAAGAGCAGCTGCAAGAACTCATAATATTTTGAGCTTCTTGTCTCAAATTTTCTCATAAACCTGGAACAAGACTAGATCTTTTGTCTTTCACCAATGGAGTCGCCAGATATACTTGACAAGAAAAACCTCTCTAGGTCTGTATTATGCAATCAATATATCAGAGATAGCATAACCTTTGAAAGTAAACTTCTTTTATGGTCCCACAGGGTGTGCCAGAATTGTTATACACTAAATGTTTTACCCTAGGTCAAGCTCTCATAGTCTTGATAATCCAGTATAACATGGGAATCATTTCCAAGTTGTGGGACCTTTGCTAACTGAAATGAGACCTCCAGGTTCTAGGCTGGTTCCTCTTGGATAATCACCCAAATTTGCTTCTTAACATGAAAGTAAATTCTTGAGGGAAAAGCGATAGAAAGAATGAATGGAAGGGAAATAACTGAGTAAAAAAACTATCCTACTAGGTGATACACCGAAAGTAACTTGAATTATAACACATTAACTAATCTCAGCATGAAACCTTTGATCAAATAGAACACAACTTTCTAGATATTCTTGCATAAGTATTTCATAGAGAGGTCTGAGATAAACAGAGGCTATTTAGGGAAAGAAATGATTTCACAAACAATAGCATATTCACTATAAATAGACATAGACTATAACCTGAAAAAAAAAATCCACTTCTACAGTCAGGCACATGAATGAGACAAAATGATAGGGACTGAAGAATATCTACAAACTCATCTAAATCAGATCATCCACAATAGTACACAATATTGTAGAAAGAAAGAGTGGTCAGGAACTCCAATATTTCTCTGAAAAACCATTCAATATATTCTAATTCAGTAAGAGAAATCCAGACAAGAAATCCCAGGGATGAAGAAAATGTCACAAAAAGCCTTTACAATATCTGAAAAATCAATGAGAGATTATAAACATGAAAGACCTAAGGGTAGAACAAATGCCACGGAAAATCTAGCCTCTCTCTAAAAAACTTACTCCCAAAAGGGAACTATACAACTTATATACAAGTTCCTTCTAGCACACAGGCTCAAGGAAACAATTCGATTCTTAAAATGAGGGTTTCAATAGATCTTGCATATAAAATTCAAACCCTAATACATGTCAATTCTGCTCATTAATGCATCTGGAAATATCCTCAAAAATATCTTGATTGATCAGATATGGCTTTTAATATCTTTACTTTCCCTTTAATGCAGCACTGAGAAGTTGACTCGACCATTTCTCTGTCAAATCCCTAAGAAATTGTGCCACCACCATGAACTCTGAGAATTAGATATTCATATTTTTAAATATTTAAACTTTAATGGTCACAGGTGGCGCAGATTCCTGTATCGATGGCCAAGAAAAATCCCTTATCTTATGTTTAAAACATAGCCGTTGATCTTCATATTATATTTGTTGCCTTAACCCAGCTTTAACCCCGGGTTACCATCTTTTATTTGTATCGCTGAGTCTCTAGACTTTTTCTTTAACCTTAGTTACATTACAAGACCCGACAACTGAGCAGTCGCATTATCTCCTTTCATTTCACTTAACTTTACATCGGTTCGGAGACTTAGTGACTACCACAGGATCAAATTAAGATCAATGACTAGCGAGAATTCTCTAAATAGCCTTGGAAATTTCCCTTTCCTTATGAGACTCGGTGACTGAAGGCAATCTCAAAGTCACTAGATAATGTGGAATATTCTGCCATGGTCACGAGACTTGGAGACTAAAGCATATAAAACACGGGCCCATTAAGACACATGTCCCCATTGGATTTGTTTACACTTGCCTTGTCATGTCTGATACTGACATCAACACTGATCTTGACCTAACCTGCCTTCTAACCATGATTTCATTCAGAGACCCGGCGACAATGCAGTCTTGTGATCTCTGATCATTTTGCTTAACCTTGATTCCATCATGAGACCTAGCGACTGAAAGGATTTAACCTGACCTAGCCTAAACATAAGTTATACCCATGTCCCACGGGTTAGAAAAAATACATTGAGTCACGAGATCTTTGGGTATTTTTTTAACTCTGATTTACTTCACAAGATCACGTGATTTCCCTTTGATCAAACATGATCTAATGATCATCACTAAGTCTCTGGTCAAATGAGAATATTCTTTTCTTTATGGAGACTGCGTGACTAAGGCAATCTCGGGATCTCTAGATGATATATAATATTCCTTTTCCATTATACAACTAGGAGACTAAAGGGATACAAATATGCACATGGAAAAAGGGAAACTTAAGTGACTCCAAAAGGCAATGAGAAAATAGAAAGGCATGGTCGAGCAACTAGTGTTTATACTAAATTCATGAACAAGGTAAAAATAGAGAGCTGAAAAGATTGCAGAGGACAAAACCAAGACCAAAAAATTTATGGTCTTTCTCAGAGGCTAGGCTCAACCCTTGTGGGAGCCACATTTACTCCACCTATAGCCAAAGATTTACCAGATGGGGAAATTTTGGATAATAGTTATCTTATACCTCTTCATCTAGGTAAATAAATCTTTGCCGCTTAATCAAGATCATAGATCTTAGGTTAGGTCAGATCCAACAGATCTTTCCATCATTTAAATTTAATTTACTTCTCCAAAGTAATCATTAAATATATCTTGGATCCATGCATTAATTACGATTACCCGTGCAGTTAAATAGTGTGGACCAATCGTGCTTATCCTTAATTAACTTTACATATCCCAATAAATTCAATTATGTTTGCCAGAGATCTCAAATCTCAACAATTACCAAAATACTGCTGCTCGGCCAACATTGTGTTCTTCCACTCGGTCATCACTGTTTTCCTCAGAAATTTACTAGCACTCGGTCGATACTAAGAAATTATGCTCGGCATACACTAGTGCTCGATTGACACAAACTTTGCTAAGCATATATACTGTTCCCTGTAAACTGACATCTTGACTTAGTGTTATAGATAAACAACACATTACTTTTCCAATGTGCCAACTGATCAAGTACCCTTATGATTTCCCATAACTCAACCATTTCACTTGGTCTTCTTGTTATTCTTTCCTTCAAATCTTCTTCAACAATCAATAGATATGGTACTCAAATAGATAAAAATTGTCTCACAAGTTAAGGTTTGACATCAATGACAAAACAAAAATTATTTACATTGTAGCTTTCCAACAATCTCCCTCTTTGGCATTGATGGCAACACTAAACAATAAAACAAAATTTTTGTAAACATAGTTACCATACAATCCAAAAAGTCTGCCTTTGTTCCTTGATATGAACAAATCTTCATTAATGTATTTAGCTTCATTCTGATTCTCATCTTGTAAAACATTTCTCCCTCTATGTCTGTAATCACACTGAAATCTTTCTCTTTCTGTTCAACTGTAGACTCTCTCTTTCAGTAAACTCTCCCTTTTTCTCTAAGTATAGTAAATTCTCCCTCTTTCAGTAAACTCTCCCTCTTTGACAACAATGCCAAAGACGTTGACATCTTTATCATGTAGATTCTTCTATTCTAACTCAGTATCATGTTGTTCTTGTCATCTTGCTTATGGCTGATCCTCTTTTCTGTCCTTGTCTTTCTTTCACAGCTTTTGGCAGCATCCTAAAGTGTGACTTACTGTGCATCAATGTGTCAAATATTTTGAATATAACATTTGATGCAATAGTTCCATTCTGAACTAATTAGCCTCGGTTAGGGGAATCACCCCTAATTTACCTCACACATACTCATGAGCATCCTTGGGTAATGCTTTTGTAAATATGTCTGCTAATTGTTCCTTAGTATGCACATATTCTAGTCTCACTTCCTTATTTTGAACTAGCTCCCTCAAGTAATGATACTTGATAGCTATATGCTTTGTCTTAGAGTGCATCATAGGGTTCTTGGAAATATTGATGGCACTTGTGTTGTCACAATATATAACAAGTGGTTCTGTGATCACTTGTTTCATACCTTTCAGTAGTATCTTAAACCACACAATATTAGAGCAGTTAAATACTGTTGCCACATACTCGACTTCAACTGTAGATTGTGAGGTGCAATTCTATTTCTTTCTGGTTCATGAAATCAATCTCTTTCCTAGAAGAAATGCACCACCTGTGGTGCTTTTCCTGTCATCCACATTTCTAGCCCAATCAGAGTCAGTGTAAACTTTGAGCTCAAACTTATCATTCTTTTTGTAATATAGACCATATTCATCGGTTCCTTTCAAATATCTTAGAATTCTTTTTACTGCCATCATATGAGTTTCTTTGGGATTGGCAAAAAATATTGCAACAATTCCAACCGCCAGAGCAATATCAGGTCTGCTGTGTACAACATATTGCAGCTTTCCAATCATTGACATGTAAAGGGTTTGATTCACTTCTTTTGTATCATCATTTTTTGTTAACTTCTGTCTAGTAGCCATGGGTGTACGTATTGGTTTTGATTCTTCCATTCCAAAAATTTTTAGTATCTCCTTGACATATTTTGATTGAGTTATATAGATACCATTCTTCATTTGATATTTTTGCAAGCCAGCAAAGAATATGATTTTACCAAACATAGACATCTCAAATTCAGTTTGCATCTCTTTTGCAAATGTTTGGCATAACTCATCTTGTCCACCAAATATAATGTCATCAACAAAAATTTCAGCTAATAAAGTACCTTTATTTTGTTCTATCTTCAAATATAGATTGCTATTGTCATTGGTTCTTGCAAATCCAATCTTTATCAAGTAATTGTGCAATCTCTCATACCATGCTCTTGGTGCTTGCTTCAGTCCATATAGTGCCTTGTGTAATCTGCAAACCATGTTTCTCTTGCTTGGTTCAACAAATACATCAGATTGTTCAATGTACACTTCTTCTCCTAATATTCCATTTATGAATGCTAACTTTACATCCATCTGATAAACTTTAAAACCTTTGTAGGCTACATATGCAAGTAAGGTTATGACTCCTTCCAATCTTGCAACTGGGGTGAATGTTTCTCCATAATCAATTCCTTCCTCTTGTGTATAACCCTTGCATACCAGTCTAGATTTATTCCTTGTTACTTCTCCATGTTCATTCAACTTATTTCTGAATACCCACTTAGTACCAATTACATTTTTGTCATTCGGCCTAGGTACAAATGTCCAAGTCTTATTATTCTCAATCTGCTCAATCTCTTCATTCATGGCTTGTATCCAGTCTTCATTTTCTAAGGCATCTTTTATGATTTTAGGCTCAAAATCACATAACAAGCATGTACCATCTCACAGCTTACTTCTTGTCATAACCGTAGAATCCTTTGATCCTATGATTTGATCAGGTTTGTGGTGCCTCCTTACATAATTTTCTAGAGTAGGTTCTTGCTTTGCTTCAGATTCATTGTTCTTGTTTAATTTAGGTTGATTCTGTGTCTCAGCATCTTCATCATATAGCTTGGCAATTGCCTCTTGTTGTCTAGCAACCTCATTCTGTGACTTGGCAGGTGCTAGCTATTGCTTGGTAACCTCATTCTCAGGTTCAGGTATTATATTAGAATCTTCCTCATCGAGATAGACAAATGATTTGTAACTTTTAGGTTCCTGTGTGCTTTTTGCTTCATTTCTTTCTGCATATTCATCAATTCTAACATTTGCACTTTCCACAATTTTTTTAGTGTTAGAATTCAAACACTTATATGCTTTACTTTTAGTTGAATATCGAAGAAATATGCTTTCCTCACCTTTAGCATCAAGTTTTCCATTTCTATTATCCTTCAGTATAAAACATTTGCTTCCAAAAACTTTGAAATATCTTACATTAGGTGCATATCCATACCATAGCTCATAAGGTGTAGCATTAGTACCTTTCTTGACTTGTACTCTATTTAGGGTATAGACTGTTGTACTTACATCTTCTCTCCAATATTTTTGTGCAACATTTTTCTCCATCATTAGTGTTCTGGCACAGTCCATGATAGATCTATTTCTTCTTTTAGCAATACCATTCTATGGTGGTGTCCTAGGTGCGAACATCTATCTTTTTATACCTTGGTCATTGTAGAACATATTAAAATCATTAGAAATAAACTCACTCCTTGGTCAGATCTCAAACATTTCAGAATTTTTCCTGTCTCCTTTTCAACTTTTTCCAAGTACCACTTAAATAACTGGAATGCATCAGATTATTCCTTAAAAGACATAACAGTCATCATTCTAGAGTAATCATCAACAAATAGAATAAAATATCTATCTCCACAGTAACTTTTCTCACCAATGGGACCCCAAAGGTCAGTATGAACCAATTCCACAATCTCCTAAGAAGTATGAGTCTTGCTTTTGAAACTAGATTTAGTCATTTTTCCCAATTGACATTGCTTACACATTGCATTTTTAGGTTTCTTTAACTTAGGTAGCCCTCTAACCTTTTTCAATTTGCTTATGCTTACCAAGTTATCAAAGTGTACATGACACAACCTTTTATGCCATAACCAAACATCATTATATTGTGCAAACAAGCATGTCTCATTAGCTAAGTCCAGATAGAACAAGTTACCTTTTGTTTGCTCTCCACTTCCAACTAGTTCTCCAGTGGCATCATAGATCTTTTCCTTCTTGTGATGGAATTCAACTCTGTAACTAGAAGTATTCAGCTGTGCAACACTCAATAAATTATAGTCAAGATCATCAACCCAATATACATTGTCACATCTGATCTTTTCAGTCAAGTTAATTGATCCTTTCCCTTTAACAAGACATGGTGCATCATTACCAAATTTACCATAACCGCTATTGCACTGATCTAAGGTTTCAAATTTATCCTTGTCACCGGTCATGTGATGTGAACAACCACTGTCAATAATCCAATGGTCACCTTTACTCATATAAGAAATTAGTGCTATTTTCTCATCATCATCAGAATCATCTTTCATAGCAACATACACAACTTCTATATCATTTTCATCAGAATTATTAGTTCCACTATCAAAAGCTTCTTCGGCTATATAGCAAGACTTCTTACCTTTGTCTTTGTAATCCTTATACTTTCTGAAGTCTCAGTCATCCTTTTTGTCTTTGTACTTTCTATCCCTTCTTTCATCTTTGTCATTCTTATCAGGACATCTAGCAGCAATATGACCAACTTTGTTACATGAAAAACAAATGATAGGAAGTTTACCTTTAAATTTTCCTTTTCCTCTAGATAGTCTTCTTTCCATAAGTGTCTCAAGTTCTTCCAGATCATCATATGTAGTGTCACTGTCACTATTTACACATTTCTTTCCTTTCTTTGATTTGTTAAGAACCAAATGGGATCTTAATGGCGAATCAATAGCTTTTGGAGTGTAGTTATCAAGATTTGACATCTCAAATGCAGTAAGTCTGCCTACCAGACCTTCTAAATTCAAATTTTTATTAGGAGTACATCTTAATTCTTGAATCACAGAGACTCTAATAACGTATATAGGAATATGATTTCTCAGTACCTTTCTCATAATGGTGTTATCTTCAATGGTTCCATTAGCTCCTCTAATAGCATTCACAACTTCTTTTATCCTACCACAATATTGAACTATATTTTCTGCTTGCATTTTCATTTCATCAAACTTACCTCTTAAACTTTCTGATTTGGCTCTCAACACATTTTTATCTCCTCTATAGATGGTTGCTAGGGTATCCCACATCTGCTTTACAATTGTACAGTTCTTTATGTCTTCAAATTTAGGATATCTCAGGGATGATGCGATCTCCAACATTGCTTGATTCTGTTCCTACTTTTCTCTTAACTATTCAGCGGTGAGAGGTGTTGTTGGGACTACATAATCATGTTCAATATAACACTTAACAACATCACAAATACCAGCCAGATGCAATTTCATCAAACTCTGCCATGTAGGGAAGTTATCTTTGTTCAACTTCGGTACCTCCTTTCTATACATCTTGATCTTTTTTCTCCAAGTACCTTCAAACTATTTTCAAGAGACCAAAGCTCTAATACCAATTGTTAGAATGAATTTTAGAATAACTATGAGGGGGGGTTAATCAGTTATCCTCAGGTCTAGATGTACCAATTGAAACTTAATAGAAATTTAAACAACTCAGATCTGCTTGGCAGCAATAGCATAAGTCAACAATATAAATATGTAATTTACTGTTCAAATATAATCATCTTGTAGAAACTTAACAATAAAACACAATATAAACCTTCACACAAGTTGACACCAGTATTTAATATGGAAACCCAAATTGGGAAAAACCACCAGTAACATGCTACCAAGTTTTCACTCTTTTGAAGTGAGCTCTGCTAGGAGCCAACCCTGTTAAAGGTTACAAAACACATTGCTAAATGTGACCTGGTTAAAGGAATTAATCACCCTGTTAGGAGTGGCCTTGTTAGAGGTCTTAGAACATTCCACCTGAATGTCACCTTGCTCAAAGGATTTATACAATGACTGTTAGGTCAACCCGGTTAAAGGATTTTGACTAATACAATGGTTAGAAAGTAATCAGTGGGTGTGATCTGATACATACAACTTAATTTGCAAATCCAGATCCAATTCAGCTCTTATGCTAATTCACTAAGTGGCATCCATTCTCATGTCAATCTAGAGATCTGCTTGGAAATCCATCAAGAAATAACTTTCGCAACTCTTTGGTTCTCTTTTTAGCCTTCTTTTCTAGATCATGCCAATCAGTCAATTAACCATGCAATTATCTTGCATACACTTTTCACATACATGCATCTTCAATAATCCCTTGAGGTTATCTTATACCTCTTCATCTAGGTAAATAAATCTTTTCCGCTTAATCAAGATCATAGATCTTAGGTTAGGTCAGATCCAACATATCTTTCCATCATTTACATTTAATTTACTTCTCCAAAGTAATCATTAATTAAATCTTGGATCCATGCATTAATTACAGTTACTCATTCATTTAAATAGTGTGGACTAATCGTACTTATCCTTAATTAACTTTACATATTCCAATAAATTCAATTATGTCGCCCAGAGATCTCAAATCTCAACAATTTCCAAAATACTGCTGCTCGACGAACACTGTGTTCTTCCACTTGGTCATCACTGTTTTCCTCGGCAATTTACTGGCACTCGGTCGATACTAAGAAATTATGCTTGGCATACACTAGTGCTTGGTCGACAAAAACTTCACTCGACATATACTGTTCCCAGTAAAATGACATCTTGACTTAGTGTTATAGATAAACAACATATTACTTTGCCAATGTGCCAACTGATCAAGTACCCTTGTGATTTCCCATAACTCAACCATTTTACTCGCTCTTCTTGTTGTCCTTGCCTTCAAATCTTCTTCAAAAATCAATAGATATGGTACTCAAACAAATAGAAATAGTCTCACCAGTTAAGGTTTGATATCAATGAAAAAACAACAATTTTTTACATTGTAGCTTTCCAACACAATGAACTAAGCATGAAAAGCATGAAAATGAACTATGAAATCCTAGAGCAATACTAACATGATAACAATGCATAAAATGAGAGATGATTTTCAAGGAGTGAGGCCTCCTATATATCAATTCATGGAGGGAAGGGAAGGGCTTGGATGAGGTGGCACCTATGTGGCATCCACATAGGAGCCACATAAGGGACACACGGGCAAAAGGACATGCCATGCAAAAAGTCAACTTAGAGAATTTAAGGTTTGAGAGGATCAAGATTGCTCACACATGTGTGAGCAACCTTGGGGAAAAGAGTGGGGGACAAGGTATTAAGAAGATTTAAGGAAGTTGGGTGGCTTCCTTGGGATGAGTTGCTCACACATGTGTGAGAAATTCTTTAGCACTTAAAAAAATTAGGAATCACCTTTTTAGGCTAATTAAGTAGGATTAATTAGTGAGTAGGCTTATTAGGATGAGAGTGATGGGTGTAGACTAGGCTTTTTAGGTGGGTTTAGGATTAATCCAAATTAGATTTAGACTAATAAGAGTTTAGTAGAATATTAGAATGTGGAGGGAATAAATAAATTAAAATTTATTTAAAAGGGAATTTAATGGAGGGAATCTACTAAATACAATTTAATACATTTAGAAGGATGTATTCAAATTAAATTTAAACACCTTAGGAGATGAACCAAATTTAATTAAATAGGTAGGAGAATATAACAACTATAATTAATTAATTAAAATTAACTATAATGTTATGGGGGAATATTAGTTTAATTTAATTTAATTAATAAGAGTGTTAAGGGAAAATTTTAGGCGTCTACATTTTGCCCCTCTTTGATGCAACATCGAGGATGAAGTCACGTTAAAGCAAAGAAAATAAGATTCCCTAGAGAGAATTAGGTGAGAGAGTGTGCCCCCTCAAGAAAATGGTGCAAAAAATAAATTCTGGGAAATTTTCTAGGGAAAAAGGCAGAGGGAAAGGATAATAATGAGAAACAATAAGATTAAAGATTAAGATTAAGATTATTTTATTGTCCACGACACCAGCCATTTGAAAAAGGATATTTTGCATGATAGTCCAGGGATTGGGATAAAATAGGACAAAAAATGGGGATCGGGACGAAACAAAAGCCCCGGGGGACCTATAAATAGGCCTAGAAGGCCCTGGAGAGAGTCATTTTTATTGCAAGATAAAGACAACTCAAAGCATAGAAGAGTGAGATGACGAATGAGCAAGAGCGAAAACAAATTGGCAAGTGCGTGAGGGTTTACTAGCGGCCAAACAACATGGGGACATCGGTGAGTCTCGAAAACCACTCTTGTATCTTTCGATTAATATTTTTAAATTTAGCATTTAATGTGTAAGTACAGTAGATTTAGGGGGAAGGTGTCAGGAAAGAGATGATGAGCCACTGATCGTCACCTCCGTTGACGTCGATTGACCTATTGACATCTTTGAGGATGAGGGTTAGGGGTTCAGAGATGAGGATTGACAGATCATCATCTCTGAGATGATGAATCAGGAGAGGGGGTTTGATTGGGTTGACAAGAGACTGATTTGGTAAATCATCGTCTCTACGAATCAGTGTTTACACTGATCATCGTTTGCAATTCCCAATCGATGTCTCTACATTTTGGGCTAACATACAAGGGTTAGACTAGAAAATTTCAAACTGGGAGGGTTTGAAGATTGACTTGGGGTCGATTGGGGACATGATGCCCCAATCTGACTGGGATAGGGGGAGAATTAGCTAGAATAGACTGATTGAAAGGATTGAAATGGTTATAAGCACATGTATTGCCTTTTGGTTCAAGGGAATGATGGCTAGACATGATGGAGCCATGGGATCAACTGAATACTGTAGAGTGGGGACATGTCACTATGTGTGTGCTACATCACGTACATGAGTTGCCTAGGATTTAGTGCATAATGCACTCATGAACATCTTGATTGAGATGTGGCACTCAGGCACATTGATTTTTCACCTACCCATGGGAGAGGCCACCATCACATTATTAGATATGTGGTGAATTTATAGAGTGCTGATCAAAGGGGCTATGTCAGAATATGCACTAGATGAAGTAGAGACTTACATGGAGACCTTCTTTAGATGAAGTTTTGACAACTTACCATGCTCACGTAGTGGATGCCTTGGAAGGGGGTGATGTAGGATAGGTTACCATGATTGACACTTTATCTAGTAGGGTTGATCGGGGGAAGGATGATGCTAGACCATGCAGGATGATGATTTTCACATGGCTGGGCTAGGGTTCTCAGTCTTATGCTAGAGGATGAGGATGATGTAGTTTACTGCTGGGGTTATAGATTTCTAGGACAACTATACTATGATTTTCACATGTGTGCATACAAGACAAAGCTTACCTTGGGGCCAAGAGTTACTTTTCTATTAGTCTGGGCCTGGGAGATCATAACTGTCACAAATCTGATCCAATGAAAGGGGACGAGGCATCCATACAAGCCATATTATTCTAGATGTCGACCATGAATTACATATTGGACTACTAGATTAGTCATCTACTTGATGACATGTAATTTTTTGACTGGTCACCATTCAAGGGTTGCGAGGCCTGGGGGTACTGGGATGAGTAGCACCAACGAGAGGATGGGACTCTAGATGGGATATATCTGAGTTATGTTCAGATGGATTGTTGGTTGATTGAAATGTCAATTTATCACATTTCTTGTTACATGCCATCGCGAGTTAGGAGAGAGTTTGGGAGGATTTAGGACAAATTACCAGATGGTTTCCCCACATCCTTCAGTGACACGAGAGGTGGGGTTTATTTGGGGGTTTGGGGTGGATCTCAGAGGAGCCTGTGCATCTTGGAGAGGGATGGATCTCATACCTTGGGTATAGGGACATGATGCCATCAGAGATGTAGACATGACTCCAATGAATACATAGTGGTGGGATGCACACATACTAGTGCACCTTACATATCCGACATAGATACAGGCAGATGATTTGGGTTAGATCATGACGGGGAGGGAGGAGAGGAGGATGATGGAGGGGATGATGATAGAGGTGATGGCGGAGATGGTGGAGAGGGACCATTTGGAGGGAGGAGGGTATGACTGAGAGTACCCACAGAGAGGAGGGAGAGAGTAGAGATACCCATTGGGGGTGTTCTTGGTGTAGGAGCACTTAGGGGTAAAGGCCCTTAGGAGCATTTTTGATTTGTTTAAGTTGGTTCTTAAGGTGTTTGTTCATTTAGTCTGGTAATGACCGAGTGCAAAATGGGTCAAATTAGTGAATAAACACCCTAGTTTCTTAGATGTATTTTTTAAGTTTAATTTTGTGTTGAAGAGGTAGTTTGTAAGCCTCTGGAAATCCAACCAAGGCATTAGGAACCTTAGATAAGTTAATCAACATGTACTGATGCTCAACATGTACTGAAGTTCTCGACATATACTGATGCTCAACATGTACTGATGCTCAACATGTACTGATGCTCAGCATGTACCGATTCTTGACATGTACTAATATTGCTCAGCATGTACTGATGCTCGATATGTACTGATGTTGCTTGATATGTACCGATGCTCCTAATGTATTGCTGTTTCTTGACACATTCAGTTACAACGGCCCGAAAAAAGTGAATTTTGTCTTAAGTGGATAGTATGGTCAGTTGTAACATTTCCTGAAAAGATACTTTTGACTTGAGTGGGTAGTTAAGACTATTCTAATGACAGGAATATTATTTAAGATCTTTGATGCTCTCATTTCAAGAGGAGGTTAGAGAATTGGAGAAGAAGTTCGAGAGGAGATTCAAGAGTTGGATATATGGTTTTCTTTATTTTCTAGTTAATGAAAAGTTGTAGATTGTGTGTTTAGTTGATTTCAAGTATTGTTGTTTACTCTATGAGAAAGTAGATTAATCTTTTGATTTGGTTTTGCAAGCTGTAAGTTCCTGGCCTGTTCTGGGTTGTAAATACTGAATGGCTCCTAAAGTTTCTTGAATCCATGGTGAGAACCATGTGCCTAGATAGAATTCGAGAGGAGCCCCTGTACATAGTTTTATTTTTGGTAGGAGAAGTGTTAGTCATGATTTTTGAGCTCTTACCCTAGGTGAGCTTGGTAATAGTCCAACTAGGGAAGAAAGTGAGAAAGATGTTATGAGTGCATTGGCTGAACAAGTTGGTTTAGTTAGAGTGAATCTAACCTTGTAGGTTTAGTGAGTATGAAATGATAACTTGTTGATGGGAATTGGGTCTTGAGAAGGAGGTGAAGTTCTTAGTGACTTACTTTAGATTAGGGTTTGAGAGTACCCTAGGAGGTCTAGGAGAGAGACCTTAGAGCAGATTCAAGTTGACGCTAGGAAGAAGGATCATGTATTGCATCAGATTGGTATCAGATCCTATAAGATTGGGCTTGGTTTGTTTGGGTGTTATCTTGAAAAGAGTCTATAGATTCATTCAAAATGGTATCCAACACTGATTTGGAAAAGGATGTAGAAGAACAGAAAGAGGAGAATAGAATCCTAAAGGAACAGTTGTCTGAAATGGAAACTAAGAAGAAGTGCAGCTTAGGACTATAGTAGTCAGTGAACTAATGAGAGAAATTGAAGGAAAGGGTAAGTTAGTGGACAAGGAAGACATAATACCAGAGCCAGACCCTATGCTTCAAGAAGAGCCATTCTTGAAAGCATTAAAGGTAATGGGTGGTAAGTCCTTGGAAGCCATGCCTCTATTTAGTGGCAAGATGGAACCAAAAGTAGTCATTGAGTGGATAGAAGGTCTTGAAAATCAATTTGACTGTGATAATGTGACCGAATCTCAAAAGGTTAGAATAGCCAAGACAAGATTGAGAGGGACTTCTCTCACTTGGTAGAAGTTTGTCCAAGATGAAGGACCAAAGAAGGAAACAATCCTATAACAAGTTGGAAAGGTATGGTGGCTAAAATGAGAGAAACTTATCTTCCTAATGATTATGAAGTGGAGTTGCACAAGAATAGACATAATCTGAGGCAAAAAGAATTAGAGGTCAGTACCTATACAGAAGAGTTTTACAAGTTATGCTTAAGGTCACATGTAAGGTCAAGTTATGCTATAAATTAAAGTGAGTCCAAACTCACTGAGAATCACAAAGAGTCCACACAAGAGGTGGTTACAACCGAGGAAGAGGTTCAAATAATAGTTCAAGAGGAAGAACCAATAACCAGGGAAGAAGATCTTATTTCTCTTCAATGAAGTGCTATAACTTTCAACAATATGAGCATCCTACATATAGGTGTCTAGAGAAGGGTTCTACATCACAAGTAGGAGATAAAAGAATCAATTATGTGTAAGAAGAGTCTTCTAGCAACAAGACAACAGAAGTTTCCCTAGATTTTGAGATAGGGGAGAATTTGATGATTCATAGAGAACTCCATAAAGAGCCTATAAACAAAATCCAAGTCAAAGAAGATCTCTGTTTAGAGTTAAAAGCAAGTTACTAGGCAAGGTTTGTACAGTTATCATAGATTCTGGTTCTACTGATAACATAGTTTCTATTGAATCTATTGAAAAGTTAAGATTGAAGAAGATTCCTCATACTAACCCTTATAGAGTTACTTAGTTGAACAAAGACCAATGTGTACTAGTTAATGAACAATATTGGGTAGAAATTTCCATAGGGAGGTATAAGGACCAATTTTTGTGTGATGTCCTGCCCATGGATGCTTGTCATCTATTGTTAGGTAGACCTTGGTAGTTTGACAGAGCTATAGTGCATGATGGAGCTAAGAACTCCTATTCCTTTAAGGGAGTGACTTTCAAGATACGGTCAATCTTGGAAGAAGGAGAAGTGAATAAAGGGGGTCCTAACATACTATTGGTAGGAGCAAAATAATTTTTGAATACACTAGAGGAAGAAGATGGAGTGGGCTTTGCTTTGGTTCTGAAGCCATAGGATGAAAAGAGAAATAAGGAGGAATAGTGAGCTTTAGAAATCAAAGAGTTATTAACTCAATAACAAGCCATAGTTAGTGATGGTCAACCAGCTAACCTACCACTTGAGAGGTCTATTAATATCAGATTGACTTCATCCCATTAGCCTCACTTCCAAACAAAGCTTCTTATAAAATGATCCCACAACAGAATGCAGAAATTGCTAGCCAAATTCAAAAGTTACTTGATCAAGGGTTGATTAGAAAGAGCATAAGTCAATGTGTTGTTCCCATTATCCTAGCCCGAAAGAAGGGTGGTACTTGGAGGTTGTGTATAGATTCTAGGTCCATAAATAGGATTACTATTCGGTATAGATTCTGTATACCTAGGATAGAAGATTTAATTAATTGTCTAGGTGGAGCTAAGTATTTCTCCAAAATATATATTAAGAGTGGGTAAAAAATAAGAATAAAAGGTGGAGATGGATCAAAAATTTCTTTTAAGACTACCGAGGGACTCTATGAGTGGCTTTTTATGCCTTTTGGGTTGTCTTGTTACCCAAGCACATTTATGAGATTAATGAATGAAGTGTTGAAGGACTTAATTGGAAAATGGGTTGTGGTGCACTTAGATGACATTTTAGTGTTTAGTAAAACCAAGGATGATCATCTTAGACATCTGCAAATGGTAATGCAGAGACTGCACAAGGAGAAGTTGACAATAAACTTAGAGGAGAGTGAGTTCATGAAACAAGAGTTGGTATACTTGGGTTTTGTTATATCAGAGGGTAACTTGAAGATTGATATAAGCAAGGTGGAATAAATATTGAATTGGCCTACACCTAAGTCAACTACAGTAGTAAGAAGCTTCCATGGATTAGCACAGTTCTACTAGAAGTTTATCAGGAAGTTTAGTGAAATCAACACACTTATTTTAGATACCATAAAAGGAGGTATGAAAGCCAAATTCCAATAGAATGAGCAGGCTAATCATGGATTTGAGAATTTGAAGAGAAGAATATCAAATCAACCTATATTGGCACTACCACTTCCCAGGTTTGACAAGTTGTTTATTATGGAATGTGATGCCAGTAATGTTGCCATAGGTGAAGTTTTGAGTCAAGAGGGAAAGCCAATAGCTTTTCACAGTGAAAAAACTCAGTGATGCAAAGAAGAAGTACTCATCATATGATTTAGAACTATATGCATTGGTGCAAGCACTATGGAAGTGGAGACAATATCTCCTTCCTAAATAATTTGTAGTCTTTACTGAAAATCAGGCTTTAAGTTTTCTGAATTCACAGGATAAACTAAGCCATAAGCATATGAAATGGGTGGAGTATATCCAAGCCCACACCTTCACCATTAATCACAAGAAAGGAGTTCAAAATAAGGTAGTAGGTGCATTGAGTAGAATTTTTCTCACAATGCAAGAAGTCCAGTTGAGAAGCATTGACATAGAAAGATTCAAGGATATGTATCCATCAGATGAGGATTTCTTAGCAGCCTATAAGGTATGTCAAAATTTTCAAAACCACTTTCATAGTGAGTATTCTAGGTTTACCCTATAAGTAGGTCTTATATTTAAAGGAGGAAAACTCTGTGTATTGAGAGGTTCAATGAGGGATAATTTAGTGCAAGAGAAGCAAAATGGTTAATTGAGTGGACAATTTGGAGTGCATAAAACTTTAGAGTTAGTACAAAGGTGCTATCATTAGCAAAAAATGAGTAGGGATGTCTGAAAGTATTTAGAGACTTGTATAGTCTATCAAAAGGCTAAGGGAATTTCATCCAATGTAGGATTGTGTCAACCCCTTCCAATCCCAAATAGACCTTGGGAGTGCCTCCGTATGGATTTTGTGTTTGGACTTCCTTAGACCAAGCTAGGAGTGGATAGCATTTTTTTGATTGTGGATAGGTTTAGCAAGATGGCTCACTTTGTACCATAAAAAACCACACATGATGCATGTTATATAGAAAATATTTTCTTTAGAGAAGCAGTACAGATACATGGATTACCCTTAAGTATTTTATCAGACATGGACTCTAAGTTTATGAGTCATTTTTGGAAAACCTTATGGAAAAAGCTTGGTACAAATATTTCCTTTAGCTCAGCATATCATCCAAAGATCGATGGTGAAACATAGCTGGTGAACCAAAGATTAGGAAATCTTTTGAGATGCCTCACAAAAGAATAAGGACAATCATCAGATCAGTTACTTGCTTAGGCAAAATTTGCCTACAATGGTACAGTCAATAGATCCACTAGAAAGAGCCCTTTTGAAGTAGTGTATGGGATTCATCCCAGGGGTATATTTGAACTCAGGGATCTTGGAACAAATGCAAAGAAGAGTGGTTATGATAAATATTTTGTTCAATCCATGAAAGAAGTCCATGCTAATGTGAAGAAGGCATTAGTGGAGAGTACAACTCACACTTAGCAAAAGGTATGAAAGGAAAAGAGATGTTCAGTTCCAAGTTGGAGATTTGGTCATGGTGCACCTAAACAAAGAAAGATTGCAAAAAGGCATCCCAAGTAAGCTTCAAATGAAAAAGATAGGCTTCTGTGCAATTCTGGAAAAGTATGGATCTAATGCTTACAAAGTTGATCTTCCTACTAGTATAGGGTTATCTCCAGTTTATAATATGACAGATCTTGTGTCCTACAAAGGACCAATTCCAGAAGGAGGTCCTGATCTTTCAGCAGATACAGAGCAACTCAAAGCACTGAAACTTCTAGTTACTCATAAGCCAAAGGTAGAGAAGATTCTAAATTCAAGAGTTGCTAAGCAAAATAGAAAAAAAACTTACATGGAACATCTGGTCAAATGGCAAGGAAAAGCTAATTCAAAGGCTACATGGGTGTAGGAGACCGAGTTCAAGAAGTTAGGCATCAACCCTGACTTGATCCAATCACTTGGAATTTTATTTCTCTTATTTGGGAGAGTATGGTGTAGGAGCACTTAGGGTTAAAGGCCCTTAGGAAAATTTTGGATTTGTTTAAGTTGGTTTGTAAGTTGTTTCTTCATTCATTCTTGTAATGATCGAGTGAAAAATGGGTCAAATTGGTGAATAGAAACCCTAGTTGCTTGGATGCATATTTTTAGTTTAATTTTGTGTTGAAGAGGTAGTTTGTAAGCCTCTGGAAATCAAACCAAGGCATTAAGAACCTTAGATAAGTTGCTTGACATGTAATGATGCTCAACATGTACTGAAGTGCTCGACATGTACTGATGCTCAACATGTACCGATGCTTGACATGTACTAATGTTTCTTGGAATATACTGATCGACATGTATTGATGTTTATCAACATGTACTGATGCTCAACATGTATTGTTGTTGCTCGACATATTCAGTTACAATGGACTGGAAAAAAGTGGCTTTTGTCTTAAGTGGATAGTATGGTCAGTTGTAACAGTTCTTGAAAAGATGCTTTTGACTTGAGTGAGAAGTTAAGACTATTCTAATGATGGGAAGATTATTTAAGATCTCTGAAGCCCTCATTTCAAGAGGAGGTTAGAGAATTGGAGAAGAAGTTCGAGAGGAGATTCGAGAGTTGGATGTATGGTTTTATTTATTTTCTAGTGAATGAAAAGTTGAAGATTGTGTGTTTAGTTGATTTCAAGTACTGTTGTTTACTCTATGTGCAAGTAGATTAATCTTTTGTTTTCATTTCACAAGTTTTAAGTTCTTGACCTATTTTGGGTTGTAAATACTGAATGGATCCTCAAGGTTCTTGAATCTATGGTGAGAACCATGTGCCTGGATTAAATTTGAGTGGAGCCCCTATACATAGTTTTATTTTTGGTAGGAGAAGTGTTAGTCATGATTTTTGAGCTCTTACCCTAGGTGAGCTTGGTAATAGTCTGACTGGTGAAGAAAGTGAGAAAGATGTTATGAGTGCATTGGCTGAATGAGTTGGTTTAGTTAGAGTGAATCTACCCTTGTAGGTTAAGTGAGTATGGAAGAATAACTTGTTGATGGGAACTGAGTCTTGAGAAGGAGGTGACGTTCTTAGTGACTTACTTTAGATTAGGGTAACTCTAGGAAGAAGGATCTCGTTCCGCATCAGATTGGTATCAGAGCCTATAATATTGGGTTTGTGTTGTTTGGGTGTTATCTTCAAAAGAGTCTGTAGATTCATTCAAAATGGTGTCCAACATTGATTTGGCAAAGGATATAGAACAATAGAAAGAGGAGAATAGACTCCTGAAGGAACAATTGGCCGAAATGGAAACTAAGAAGAAGTGCAACTTAGGACTGCAACAGTCAGTGAACTAATGAGAGAAACTGAAGGAAAGGGTAAGTTAGTGGCCGAGGAAGACATAATACCAAAGCCAGACCTTATGCTTAAGAGCCATTCTTGAAAGTGTTAAAGGTAATGATTGGTAATTCCTTGGAAGACATGCCTCTATTTAGTGGAAAGATACAACAGAAGTAGTCATGGAGTGGATAGAAGATCTTGAAAATAACTTTGGCTGTGATAATGTGATCGAAGCTCAAAAGGTTAGAATAGCCAAGACAAGATTGAGAGGGACTGCTCTCACTTGGTGGAAGTTTGTCCAAGATGAAGGACCAAAGAAGGAAAGAATCCTATAAAAAGTTGGAAAGGTATGGTGGCTAAAATGAGAGAAACTTATCTTCTTGATGATTATGAAGTGGAGTTGCACAAGAAGAGACAAAATCTGAGACATAAAGAATTAGAGATTCGTACCTATACAAAAGAGTTTCACAAGTTATGCTTAAGGTCACATGTGATGGAAGAGGAGAGCCTAAAAGTGGATAGGTATCTGAATGGTCTCAAGTGGAATATCTAAGAGTAAATTAGTCTCTTAAATCCCAAGTTAGCACATCAATGCTTTCAAATAGCTCTCAAAGTGGAAGAGAACTTCAAAAATAAACAAGATTCAAATAGTAGAGGAAGAGAAAGACACAATAGAAGTCACAAAGGAGGATTTGGTGGAATTAGCTTTGAGGATAGAAATTAGAGTGAGTCCAAACTCATTGAGAATAACAGAGAATCCACACAAGATGTGGTTACAACTGAGGAAGAGGTTCAAATAACAGTTCAAGAGGAAGAACCAATAACCAGGGAAGAGGATCTTATTTCTCTTCAATGAAGTGCTATAACTGTCAAAATTTTGGGCATCCTACCTATAGGTGTCTAGAGAAGGGCTCTACATCACAAGGAGGAGAGAAAATAATCAATTATGTGCAAGAAGAGTCTTCTAGCAGCAACACAAAATTTTTTTCCCTATATTCTGAGATAGGGGAGAATTTGATGATTCACAGAGAACTCCTCAAAGAGCCTATCAAAAAAGAGCCAAGTCAAAGAAGATATCTTTTTAGAGTTAAATTCAAGTTACTAGGTAAGGTTTGTAAAGTTATCATAGATTCTGGTTCTACTGATAACAGAGTTTCTATGGAAGATATTTAAAAGTTAAGATTGAAGAAGATTCCTCATACTAACCCTTACAGAGTTACTTGGTTGAACAAAGATCAACATGTACTGGTTAATGAACAAGCTTGGGTAGAATTTTCCATAGGGAGGTATTAGGACCGAGTTTTGTGTGATGTCCTGCCCATGGATTCTTGTCATCTATTATTGGGTAGACCTTGGCAGTTTGGCAGAGCTACAATGCATGATGGAGAAAAATAATTTTTGAATACACTAGAGGAAGAATATGGAGTGGGATTTTCTTTGGTTCTGAAGCCAAACGATGAAAAGAGAAACAAGGAGGAAGAGTTACCTTTAGAAATCAAAGAGTTATTAACTCAATACCAAGCCATAGTTAGTGATGGTTAGCCACCTAACCTACCACCTAAGAGGTCTATTAATCATCAGATTGACTTCATCCAATGAGCCTCACTTCCAAACAAAGTTGCTTATAAAATGACCCCACAACAGAATGCATAAATTACTCGCCAAATTCAAAAGTTACTTGTTCAAGGGTTGATTAGAAAGAGCATAAGTCAATGCGCTATTCCCATTATCCTAGCCCCAAAGAAGGGTGGCACTTGGAGGTTGTGTACAGATTCTAGGGCCATAAATAGGATAACTATTCGGTATAGATTCCCAATACCTAGGATAGAAGATTTAATGGATTGTCTAGGTGGAGATAAGTATTTCTCCAAAATATATCTTAAGAGTGGGTATCATCAAATAAGAATAAAAGGTGGAGATGAGTGGAAAAATTCTTTTAAGACTACCGAGGGATTCTGTGAGTGGCTTTTTATGCCTTTTGGGTTGTCCAATTCCCTAAGAACATTTATGAGATTAATGAATGAAGTGTTGAAGGAATTCATTGGAAAATGGGTTGTGATGTACTTAGATGACATTTTAGTGTTCAGTAAAACCAAGGAGGATCATCTTAGACATCTGCAAATGGTAATGCAAAGACTGCATGAAGAGAAGTTGACAATCAACTTAGAGGAGAGTGAGTTCATGAGACAAGAGTTGGTATACTTGGTTTTTGTTATAGCAGAGGGTAACTTGAAGATGGATACAAGAAAGGTGGAAGAAATATTGAATTAGCCTACACCTAAGTCAACTATAGAAGTAAGAAGCTTCCATGGATTAGCACAATTCTACCAGAAGTTTATCGGGAAGTTTAGTGAAATCAATGCACTTGTTTTAGATACCATAAAAGGAGGTATGAAAGCCAAATTCCAATAGAATGAGCAGGCTAATCAGGGTTTTAAGAATTTGAAGAGAAGAATATTAACTCAACCTATATTGGCACATCCCAGTTTTGAAAAGTTGTTTACTATGGAATGTGATGGCAGTAATGTTGCCATAGGTGCAGTTTTCAGTCAAGAGGGAAAGCCAATAGCTTTTCACAGTGAAAAACTCAGTGATGCAAAGAAGAAGTACTCATCATATGATTTAGAACTATATGAATTGGTGAAAGCACTATAAAAGTGGAGACAATATCTCCTTCCTAAAGAATTTGTAGTCTTTACTAAAAGTTAGGCTTTAAGTTTTTTGAATTCACATGATAAACTAAGCCATAAGCATATGAAATGGGTGGAGTATATCCAAGCCTACACCTTCACCATTAAGCACAAGAAAGGATTTCAAAATAAGGTAGCAGGTGCATGGAGTAGAAGGTTTCTCACAACACAAGAAGTCTAGTTGAGAAGCATTGACATAGAAAGCTTCAAGGATATGTACCCATCAGATGAGGATTTCTTAGCAGCCTATAAGGTATGTCAATATTTGCAAAACCACTTTCATAGTGAGTATTTTGGGTTTACCTTACAAGAAGGTCTTATATTTAAAGAAGGAAAACTTTGTGTATTGAGAGGTTCAATGAGGGAGAATTTAGTGCAAGAGAAGCATAATGGCTCATCGAGTGGACATTTTGGAGTGGATAAAACTTTAGAGTTAGTACAGAGGTACTATCATTGGAAAAAAATGAGCAGGGATGTCTAGAAGTGTTTAGAGACTTGTATAGTCTGTCAAAAGGCTAAGGGGACTTTATCCAATGCAAGATTGTGTCAACCCCTTCCAATCCCAAATAGACCTTGGGAGTGCCTCAATATGGATTTTGTGGTTGGACTTCCTAAGACCAAGCTGGGAATGGATAGTATTTTTTTGATTGTGGACAGGTTTAGCAAGATGGATCACTTTAGGCCATGCAAAACCACACATGATGCATGTTATATAGAAAATATTTTCTTTAGAGAAGTAGTACAAATACATGGATTACCCTTGAGTATTGTATCAGACAGGGACTCTAAGTTTATGAGTCATTTTTGGAAAACCTTATGGAAAAAGCTTGGCACAAATATTTCCTTTAGCTCAGCATATCATCCACAGACCGATGGTCAAACTGAGCTAGTGAATCAAAGCTTAGAAAATATTTTGAGATTCCTCACAAAAGAATATAGACAATCATGGGATGAGTTACTTTCTTAGGCAGAATTTGCCTACAATGATACAGTCAATAGATCTACTGGAAAGAGCCCTTTTGAAGTAGTGTATGGAATTCATCCCAGGGGTATACATGAACTCAAGGATCTTGGAAAAAATGTAGAGAAGAGTGGTTATGTTAAATATTTTGTTCAATCCATGAAAGAAGTCCATGATATTGTGAAGAAGGCATTAGTGGAGATTACAACTCACACTAAGCAGGAGGTGTGAAAGGAGAATAGATGTTCAGTTCCAAGTTGGAGATTTGGTCATGGTGCACCTAAACAAAGCAAGATTGCAAAAAGGTTTCCCAAGTAAGTTTCCAATGAGAAAGATAGGCCCCTGTGCAATTCTAGAAAAGTATGGATCTAATGCTTACAAAGTTGAGGGTTATCTCTAGTTTATAATGTGACAGATCTTGTGTCCTACAAAGGATGAATTCCAGAAGGAGGTCCTGATCTTTCAACAGATACAGAGGAACTCAAAGCACTGAAAATTCTAGTTACTCATAAGCCAAAGGTAGAGAAGATTTTGAATTCAAGAGTTGCTAAGAAAACTAGAACAAAAACCTACATGGAACATCTAGTCAAATGGCAAGGACAATCTAATTCAAAGGCTACATGGGTGTAGGGGACCGAGTTCACAAAGTTAGGTATTAAATTCTGACTTGATCCAATCACCTGGAATTTGATTTCTCTTATTTGGGAGAGTATGGTGCAGGAGAACTTAGGTTTAAAGACCCTTAGGAACATTTTGGATTTGTTTAAGTTGGTTTGTAAGGTGTTTGTTCATTCACTCTTGTAATGACTGATGGAAAAATGGGTCAAATTGGTGAATAGATACCCTAGTTGCTTAGATGCATGTTTTTAGTTTAATTTTGTGTTTAAGAGGTAGTTTATAAGCCTCTGGAAATCCAACAAAGGCATTAGGAACCTTAGATAAGTTGCTTGACATTTAATGATGTTGAACATGTAATGAAGTGCTTGACATGATCTGATGCTCAACATGTACTGATGCTCGACATGTACTAATGTTTCTCAAAATATATTGATGCTAGACATGTACTGATGTTGCTCAACATGTACTGATGCTCGACATGTATTGCTGTTGGTCGGCACATTCAGTTACAATGGCCCAGAAAAAGTGGCTTTTGTCTTAAGTGGATAGTATGGTCTGTTGTAACAGTTCTTGAAAAGATGCTTTTGACTTGAGTGAGCAGTTAAGACTATTCTAATGATGTGAAGATTATTTAAGATCTCTGAAGCCCTCATTTCAAGAAGAGGTTAGAGTATTGGAGAAGAAGTTCGAGAGGAGATTCAAGAGTTGGATGTATGGTTTTCTTTATTTTCTAGTGAATGAAAAGTTGTAGATTGTGTGTTTAGTTGATTTCAAGTATTATTGTTTACTCTGTGTCCAAGTAGATTAATCTTTTGTTTTTGTTTCGCAAGTTGTAAGTTCTTGACCCATTCTGGGTTGTAAATACTAATGGATCCTCAAGGTTATTGAATCCATGGTGAGAACCATGTGCCTGGATGGAATTTGAGAGGAGCCCTTGTACATAGTTTTATTTTTGGTAAGAGAAGTGTTAGTCACGATTTTTGAGCTCTTACCCTAGGTGAGATTGGTAATAGTCCGACTGGGGAAGAAAGTGAGAAAGATGTTATGAGTGCATTGGCTGAATGAGTTGGTTTAGTTAGAGTGAATCTACCCTTGTAGGTTAAGTGAGTATGGAAGAATAACTTGTTGATGGGAACTGGGTCTTGAGAAGGAGGTGAAGTTCTTAGTGACTTACTTCAGATAAGGGTTTGAGAGTACCCTAGGAGGTCTAGGAGAGGGACCTTAGAGAAGAGTCAGGATGACTCTAGGAAGAAGGATCCCATTCCACATGAGTTCCACCATAGGTACTAGGCACAACACATGTATCGGCCCCTACATAGGTACAAGGAGATGGACAACCTCTTGTAGCAACACAGGTACCATTACAATGACCTTCACCTCATGGACCATGAGAGGGATATGTACCATAAGTCACCTATGATACTATATTAGTAGAGAGAGACAATCTGTAGACCGAGGTGGCCAAGCTAAAGGGGAGCCGGAGACAGAGAGAGCATGAGTCAAAAACATGCAGACAATGCTAGATGGGCTACAAAGAAGGGTTTATGCTGATGAGCTCATGGTGGAGAATAACATAGGTGCAGTAGACACACATGAGTTAGATAGCCTAAGGTAGGAGGTAGGCATCCTGAGCCAGCAAGCACATAATCTCATAGGTGATAGGAATACCTGGCAGTGGAGGGCAGGGGAGTACAGGATTGAGTGGGAGATCACGAGATGAGAGACCACACTCTCGGGGGCAGTAGAACCACTGTCAGATGCCATGGATGTACAAAGGGATGCAAGGAGGGTAGGCTGACATACCATATTGCATGACCTATATCACTAGGTAGTCTGAGAGGCATAGAGTGCTCCACCTTTTGTAGAGAGGGGTACATCCTAGACTACATGAAGATCATCAGAATCAATGACTATGAGACCACCTAGGGATAGAGGATGAGACATAGGAGGACCATCCCAACCAGCCAGATGAGAGCTCCCAGTGAGATTGATACACATTTTTGTCAGTTTTTGACCATGATATGAGACTAGATGCATAGAAGCACTTAGGTGCATGTACTTATGCATATGAGATGCATATTTTTGTTGTATCAATTGATGGACAATCAATGTACTTTTATTATTTTTATGACACTGATGAGACACTTGATGGTCTATGGACTATTTATTCTCTCATGATTATATGATGATGTGGATTTGGTCCTATGTGTTGTGTAGTGTGTGATTATTGATTTATTGATGCATTGATGACATTATATGATTATGCACATGATGATGTTACTGACGTATGTGATGCAGGATGTGTGTGACTTTTCATTTAGATTACATGATATGATTATGATGATTCTAATGATTTGTGATGCAGATGGATGTGAATTTTATACATGTGAGTTGTGATGTGCAACCTATGCATTATTTATTTGTGATGTGCTATATGCCATGTGGATTATGCAGGATGGATGATGTTTATGATAAATGTGAGATGTATGTGGATTTTGATATGGTTTATATGTATTTACATGAATGTTGATATGTGGATGATGTTTATATGTACATGGATATTTAATGATAAACAAATAAGCGGGTTTAATGTTTTGATGATTAATGAATGAATGTGATATGAAAAATGGACCAATGATCTTACTAATGATGAAAACTACTTAGGTGGATAGATAATAATAAATGCAAATTGAATTTAAGGAGATAATGAGATGGTTTTTTTGATGCACCGAGAAGACCTAATGTAACAGAAAAAGATACATCATTAATAATGTAACCTAATTAATAATGAATCTAATTGATATGCAACTAATACAATTAATAATGAATCTATTTGATATGCCACTAATGCAATGCAACCAATGGAGGAATTCTAAGTGAGACCTATTTTGTGTGTATCAACATAACTAGAAGGATCATTTAGCTAACTAGGATGGGGGGAATAAATAGGACGTCCCACAAATGCAATATGAAACTAACTAATGCAGCCTAAAGACATGGGATTTTGGGATTGTATTGTGTTAATGTACAAGAGCACACCCTAGTTTGATTTTTCAAGAGGAAGTATGCATCACGTGCTAGAAAGAGTGGATGAAATGGTTCCTTTGTGTGTAGTGACTCTCAGAGAAAGTGGTAGTATTAGGAATATAGATGTAGATCAACAACCATGATGGATCTTATGCAGTGACACTCACTACAAGGCCTAGTACACCCAAGTCTTTTAGGGACTTGGTGGAAGTGCATGAAACCTTGCCCCCAGTGAGGCATGCATAACCATGATTGTGTAATTAACAAGAATGCACTAAAACACCAATAAATAAATCATACTGCAAAAGATACACATTCCAATGTACACCATTCAAAATATACCAATATATGGAAGATCAAGGAAATCATGAGTAGGATCCAATGAAATACAAAGATAAAACCAAAAAAAATTTGTCATGACTAAGCAGTCATTCAGTCCACAATTCTTTCCATGAACGAGATTGTGTGATGTAGGACTTGATCAACCAATGCAGAAAGGATGCATCCTAATAGGTCAAGATTGATTGATTTCCAAAGTGGATATTCACTGGCAGTAAAGTGAAAGGAAAAATAGCTCAAAAATTTGATCTTAATACTGATTTTGATAAGAATGCATGCGGTCATAGTGTCTGGGAAAAGATCAGTTTGATGTGGTTAAGCTCAGTGTGATGGGATGATGACTTGCGTGATGAGACAAATGGGATGATGCAAGATGATAGATGGGATGATGGGAATCATATGGTGGATCTTTATTATAATCATGAACAATGCCTTGCCATTAAGGGTGGAGATGGTTGGTGGGGGGAGTGGAGGTGAGGTGTTGTAAAGTGCAAAATAGAATGGAACTCGATAGAATTCCCACACAGATATGGGGTTGAAGGTGAACAGACTGCAAATGGGTGGGATATGGGAAAGAAATCCCAATAGATGGTGGATCAAATGTTTTCTATGCATGGCACATCAGGAATGTTTTCACCATGGTACTTATCTAAGGCACTTGATTACCAAGTTTTCACCTTTGGACAATTTATTTCTCTTTACTTTTTGATTTTGTATTTTTTTTGTATTTTAATATTTTGGTATTATCAAGGAGCCTGTTTGCCAGGTTTTCACTAGGATAATAATTTTTTTAGGACTTTTTCTAATTTTTATATTTTCTTCAGGATCATTTTATACAGTTTTTGGATTTTTGCCAATTTTCTATTTTTTTTGGATTTTCTCTGATTTTCTATTGTAAAAGAAGGAACTATTGATGCACTATGCATAAAAGAACTTGAGGTGCATGATATTTATAGCATCAGGGATATGATCCCCCTCTGGTGTTTCTATCTGATACACTCCAGATCCAAATTTAGCTTTAACCACAAATGGTCCCAATCAATTAGGCTCAAAGTTTCCTTTCTTTTCACGGTTATGGAGATTCTTCATGTTATGCTGTAGGACCAGATCACCAAATTCAAACTCACGAGGTTTGATCTTCTTGTTGAACTATAAGAACTTAGGATTTTGATACATACAAAGATGGTTCAAGGCATTGAGGTGCCTCTCATAAAGGAGTTCAAGCTCTTGTAAGTGAGCAACTTAGTTTTCTTCTTTGAACATCAGATTCTTTAGGGAGATTTTGAGGGAAGGGAGCTCATTTTCAATGGAAAGGAAAACCTCAGTACCATAAACAAGGACAAATGGAGTGGCTCTAGTGGGAGTGCAGTAGGCCCAGAGGGAAGGATTCAATTAGAGGTGCTAATCATGACCAACATCATCAATTATTTTCTTAAGGATTTTTAGGATGGTTTTATTTGTAGCCTCTTCTTGACCATTACCTTGTGGGAAGTACTTGGAGGAACAATGATGGGTAATGTCAAACTTATTACATAGCTCTGTGACATCCTTGTTCTTAAAAGGGGTCCCATTATCAATGATAATATCTCGAGGGATGCCATAGCGATAGATAATATGGTTTAGAATAAACTTTGAAATTTTCTTTCTAGTGGTGTAAGTAAGATGGATGACTTGAACCCATTTTGTGAAGTACTCCGTGTCATAAATGATATATTTGTGAGCATTGGAAGAGTTTGGAATTATCTAGCTAACAAGGTGTAGTCCCTAACAAGAGAAAGCCCTAAGTGTGATGGTAGGATAAAGGGATTCAGGTGGTGCATGTATCAAATTGTTGTGCTACTAACAGGGCACACATGTCTTCACAAAGTGGTAAGCATCTTGCTCCATAGTCAACCAATAATAACCTGTTTGCAATAGCTTATTTTTAAGAGTGAGTCCACTAGAGTGGGCCCCACAGATTCCTTGATGAACCTCTTCTAATGCTATTTTAGCTTCTTTTGAGTCAAGACACATGAGGGTTCCATCGAAGTGTTTCCAAAAAAGGGTATCACCAAGGATAGTGTAACAAGAAGTGCGACAGATAAAGGTTTTGCTTTGGTTAGGTGTAAGGTGGAGTGTTATGGTCTTATCAGAAAGGTAAGTATAAATCTCTTGATACCAGGGAGAATCAATACCAACAATAAGAAAAACCTATTCAAATTCCAACATGTAATATGCATGGGCTATAAGATTCTCAACAAGAAATTCATATCTTTGAATCTTCTCTGGCATAGAGATCAATGACCCAATGGTGGCCATGGTGTCTGAATTTTTTTTGTTTATCCTAGGGATTTTAAGAATTACTATCTCTGAGAAATGTTGTTTTAGATCCTTGACCAAGTGGTGATAGGGAGAAAATTATCATCCTTTGTCTAATACTGATCATTAACTTTCCTGATGACCAACTGAGAGTCACCAAAGACAAGTAGACTAGTGATTTTCCATTTAACTACTAAGCGAAGCCATGTTACCAAGGCCTCACACTCCGCAATATTGTTTGTGCATGTGAATGTTAATTTTTAAGATTTATGAATAAGGTCCCCTTGTAGTGTCATAAACAAGATGCCTTCCCCCAAACATTTTTGCGTAAAAGATCCATCAAAATAGAGTTTTCATTGTATGCTTGGGGTGATAGTCATGATGGATTAATCTAGAAAATATGCTACTATAGGATGATCCCCAAGAAGAGGAGACTCAACTAATAGATCGACAATCCATTGTCCTTTGATAGCCTTCTTGTCTACATAAAATATGCCATATTTTCTTAGGATCATTACCCACTTAGCAGCAAACCATGTAAGAGCGGCTTTAGATAAGAGGTATTTCAGCAGATCAACCTTTGCGATGAGTTGATTTTTATGATTAAGCATGTAATGAAATTTTTTTTATGTGCGAACGATAATGATCAAGCATTCTCTTTAAATTCTAGTATAGTTCAACTTATATCCAACAAGTGTTCTACTTAGATAGTAGATTGCTCTTTCTCTCCATTATCATCTAGCTGTGCTAAGAGGGCACCTAGTGCAATTGTAGTGGCAGAGATGTACAAAATCAAAGGTCGGTCTAGAATAGGTAGGATCAACACTAGTGGATTAGCTAGGTACAGTTTGAGTTGTTTGAATGCTTTTTGGTATAAGAAATCCCATAGGAACTTGGTATCTTTTCTCAAGAGGTGAGAAAAAGGATGAACTTTATCTTCTAGCTGTGATAGAAATCTTCAGATGGACTGAAGTCTTCCCTATAGGTTGAAAAGTTATCTCAATATTGTGGGAGGTGACATCTCTAGGATGAATTTTAATTTCTTGGGGTCCACCTCAATTCCTCTGTGGGAGACTATGTATTTTAGTAAATTTCCTAATTGTACTCCATAGTCACATTTCTTGGGATTCAGCTGAACCTTGTATTTCTCCAGCCTGTCAAGAATTGTGGTAAAGATGACAATGTGTGATTCTCTTGTCTTTTATTTTCCCAAGATGTCATCCACATAATCCTCCATGATGTCATGCAGGAGGTCATGAAAGATGGTTGTCATAGCGTGTTGATAAGTAGATCCAACATTATTTAGTCCAAAAGGCATTAGTTGATAGTAGAAAGTTTCCCAACGTGTAGTGAATGCTATCTTATGTTGATCTTTTGCTACGGTCCTTATCTGATTATATCCTGAAAATTTATCCATAAGTAACAACATCTCATATCCTACCGTCAAATACACTATGATGTCTATGGTAGGTAGTGGAAAATCATCATTTAGACATTCTAGGTTGAGGTCTCTAGAATCTTAACATATGCGGATGCCTCCAACAACTTTTCCTAGTGGTAAAATATTAGAGACCCATTCAGGATAGTCTATGGGTCGTATGAATGAAACATCCAAAATTTTTTGTAACTTCCCTTTGACTAACAATGCCACCTGTGGATGCATATTGCATAAATTATTTTTATCTAGTTTGGATTTGGGATCTACTTCAAGGTGGTGTACAACCAGATCAAGGTCCAGTTCGAGGATATCTTTGTAGGACCAAGAAAAGTTCTTTTGTGCCTTTCAGAGGAACTTAGTCATGTCTTTCTTTTCATGCTTGCTGAGAGATGCTTCTATGAATGTGATCTTAGGATCCTTAGCTATTTTGAGGTTGACTTATACTGTGTATTCAATAAAGATTGAATAATTTTTTGGTGGTAAGGACCTGAAAGGAAAGTCAAATTCTCCCTCTTCTAGCGGCTCAAAAAGGTTTTCACTAGAAGACATATCATTTATTCTATCTTTTTCTTCATCCAAAGGTTCCTTTGAAAGGTTTTCCCTAGGGGATGTTTCATTTTCCTTTTGATGTTCATCTTTTTTTTCATTTTTGCGACTAAGAGAGTTGAGTTGGCTACCAATGTAGGCTTTCCAATTGTAGTGGATATGATTCTTGTAGTCTTGGAGATCTCTTAGGCCAAAAAGGGCCAAAACTACCTCATCTAAATCACACATATCCAATGTAGGTGGTGAGCCTTATTGATCCCAATCAATGAGTTCAGGGTGTTTTAGTGGAAGACTTGGGGTGAAAGGTCAGCTTTGGTGATATTAAAGATGTAGTCGGTATCAATAAGCTCACTCTCAATATACTTAAAGGGGACTTCATATAACTACTCCTTAGGTTTAGAATCAAAAGAAACCTCACAGGCATTGGTTGAGGGTACCTTGGTTTCTAGAGAGCCCAAGCCTCTACCTCGGGGGTAGCCAGTTGCTGTGATCAATTTTTTATTCCTTGTTATTTCACAGTGAGACCTATTCCACGATAACCCATGCTCTCAACAATGGGAGTGGCCTTAACATACTTTCCCTTGGGTATTTTAATAGGTTCATCTTCTTCCACTTTGTAGATCTATGATAGGATATTAGACTCCATATGCTTGTCACTAAGGGATCCCTAATATTCAAAATTTGTACTCTTGCATTCCATAATGCCTTCGCTCTTCTTAGGAGAGAGTTGGGAGGGTATTCTAAGAGATTTTGGGGATATGGGGAGTTGGCTGATGTAGAAGGCATTCTCAAACTTATATTCTCCCATGTCTTGGCCAGTGAACTTGACTTTCTTTTTAGATTGAGGGATCATTTCTTCAATAACCTTCTCTTTTCCTTTTGGATCTTTAGATGTGGATGCCTCATTGGTTGATGGTTTATCAGTTTCTTCGGTGGAAGGTTTCTCAATAGAGGACTTGGGAGGTTATTATTTTGTAGTAGGTCTAACAAACTCATTTAGTGGAGAGAAGTAGGCCTATTTTCCTTCCAGTTGTTTGTAATATTGGAAGGGCTCAGGATTTCCATGGATTTTGACTTCTTGGCCTTTGTGCATGAACTTCAAGCATTGATAAAATGTGGAAGGTGAACCACCTCACAATAGGTACTAGTAATCATGCCAAGCTTCTCCTAAGAATGGTATATTCAAACTAAGGATTACTTTTCCTATCATGAAGTGCATTTAAATTGTCAACCCAGGGACGTATACTTGAAATGGGACAACACAATATGTGCACTAAGTTTCTCAAAGAGTCATACTACCTATGCTATAAGAAGTAAAAATGCATGAAAGAAACGTATGCTATTGTTACAAGAAAGGTAAACACACTTGAATACTTAATGGAATTAATGCTGAAAACTACAAATTTAGTTTAAACCTATTCTATCAACCCATAGAATTCAACATTATTATCCTTGCAAGTGCTGCAGGAACATACATGAATCTAATGATGCGGGAATGAAATAGTATATTTCTATTCGAAATGCTGTAAATGCTGAAAGTAAATCTAATCTATTCTAATATTGTCCACCTCCCAAGTGGACCCCCTTTGTTGGCTTCTGCTAACTAGCTACTAACATAGAAGGTAAACCAAAATTACATCATTATATTTCAGAAATTGATTACATAAGAACAATACACAGAACTAGAAAAGTAACTTGCTGTGCAAGATGCAATAATATATTTTCCAAAAAAATTGAACTTACAAACTAACTTGATCAAATCCCTATATATAGAGGATTGACACTTATTCAAAACATAAAGATAATTTCTGACTTAAATCTTGCCATAGAAGAAAAAGGAAATGTAACAGCCCATGACATATGTAATAAATTCTGGATGAATGACTCAATAAGATAATGAGCACTGAGGAAATATTGCAGACCTATACTCCTATATTCTCTGAGATAGTGGCTCCTCCATGTAGTAGGGGTGTCTCTCGATGCCATGATGATTTTCCCCATCGCAGCTAGACTTCAAAATTTCTTCTTTAATGCAGTCGACCACTCTCAAGCTGCTCCTTTTTCTATGGCAGGTTAGTAGCATGCAGAAATAGTAAACTTAGTCAAATCAATCCAAATATTAGAACACATATTCTGATAGCTATATGAAGTACAACAATATATATATATATATATATATATAAATTTTGGAAAAATATGTCATAGCTAACTACCCATGGGCTTGGTGATTCTAACTGTACTTATCACAAGTTCAAATAGTTATAGGTTCATAAATATCTTGGTAATATCTTAAACATAGTATCAAGATAACATAAAACAAAGATAATAAATTGTCTCATCATCTACCGCCTGGCAAGTAAAATACTTGTCCTCAAGCATTTCATTTCTTTGTGATTCCTCAGAACTCTCTGACCTCTGCCCTTCCTCTTCTTCGGCTCTTAAAGGTATAGTAGAAGCCTATGGTCTTTTCCCAGACATCCTCCCCATAGTCCTCCTATAGTTGATCAAGCCTTGCGACATTGACATCTTAAAGCGGCCATAGGAGCATAGGTGGCTGTATTGTAAGGGGACACAAGAGCTCACATCTAATCTACTTACCTAGCTAGATATATTTTGGTGCTCTATGGATTTCTTCCTCAAGATTAATAGGGCTATGTGGATCCAATTTTTTGACTGCTTCCGACAATCTATTCCACCTGCTTCTGGCACCAACCAGGGCTCTCTGAAAAACAAAGTAGGACATCCCCTCATATTATTCAGACCTCTCCTCTGATAGTAAAGATTTTATTCTTAGTTTCTGCTTTAATAATTCCATAGGTGAGGTTGAACCAATCCCTGAGGAGCACATTGGGTTTTCTTCTTTTAGCTCTTAATGATAATGGTTCTGACTTCTTCTGATTTGTGTAGTTGTCTAACTTTCTTTCATAGTTTTCTTCATTATGCATCCAGGACATTAATGTCCTCAGATGTATATCCCCAATATATAGCAAAGGATTCCATTTGGTTTCTTTGGGGACAATGAAGTTGTGCATGTATAACTCACAAAGTAGGTTCTATTTCCATGAAGGAAGGGTTTGATATAGGCCATAGAATTCCTGGTCCATTTTGAACTCCGATTCTATGTTCTTTAAGGTCATCATAAGTTGAAACAAAAGGAACTATTATTTTAAACAAATAGGATAGACCCTAGGAGGAGGTCTACAAGTGATAATCTGACCAACCAACTTCAGGGCATGATACAGTCTTTGTTTTTTCTTTTCCAATTGCTCCTTTAGGTCTTCTATTTCCTCATCTTGGTATTTTATTACCATTTGCATTCTCTATTTTTCCTCTTTCCATATGGTTGTTTTAAAAAAAAATTATTGTATAAGCCAAAGAGGAGTGATTACAAAGTGGGTGGACCACACTTTTTTATCTAATTGTTCTACCTCCTCTGTTCTCTTCATGCTTTCTCTAAGTAGCTAGTAAACCAGGTTATTTTATAAGGCACTAGGACATTCTGTGAGTGGGCTGACTGATGAGGTATTTGAAATTCTTCCTCATTGCTTTCTTGGGTATTCTGATGGCTCTTTTGGGGGTTGTTTTGACATACTGTAGGTTCAACATCACATTTCTCATTTAAGTTTTGAGAAATATCTAGAATTTCAGGCCGAGTTAGGGAATCATCTAGAACATATTGCACATGGGGTTCTATATCAACTTGTTTGGGAGAAACAAATTGGATTTTTGGGGACACTTTAGGAATTTTTCCTCTCATTCTAGGGTTTCTTCTTACATGATTTTCCTCAACCTCTACAACCTTCTTTCTACTAGATTTATTCAATCTCTATGCTGCAGAAGTAGCTGTTGTAGGAGCTAATTTTCTTTTCTTCCCTTTTGAAGCTGTGGGGTTTTGTGGTTCTGCTGCAAGGACAAAAGTTCATTCTCCTACTTTTCATTTTCCTTTCTTTTGGGAAGAAGTAGGTACATTCCTCATATGAGCAGGTGAAGGCCTATTTTCTTGAGATTTTTTGAGTTCTTTTTCTTGGTTGAATTTCTCAACAGCTGGTTCAGTGGGTGCCGCATCATCATTACTAGTTTTCTCAATAGGCTCAACCTGAGGTTGCAGGGTTTTACACTGAACAAACTCTGACCATGCCATAGGAGAGGCTTCCCTAAGGGATTTATCTACTAGAAATTTTATTAGGGCATGGTGAGAGATAAAATTTACATTCCCTTTTTGGGTTTCCTCAGTACTGATACTTAGAATATTATACAAGAATTTAGGAACATTTACTAGAAAGTTATGCCTTACATAGCTAAGTAACTTGAAATGATGTGCATGAAAATTTGAAATTTTTCCCTCACATGTCAAATACCTAATAATGTGTATTGCCATCTCGTTTAATGGCAGAGGAAGAGACATTGGTTTGCACCCTTGCTTGTTAATCTCCAGAGGAGGGTCACCTAGAAGGGTAAACTTGGCTTGTCTTGACCTAGCATCATGCACAATGGGGTAATGTTCCCCAATTTTAGGTAACCTAGTTAACTCTGCTATTCATTCTTCTCTCGTGACAACTGTTAAAACCCATACGATTGCTTTCCCTTCCTCAAATGTATTTGTGAATTCAGCTGCTACTTCTTCGTCACAATCTGTTAATTTCAAGAAATAACCCAACCAACCACATGCATTAAATCTCCTCACTACTTTGACATCTGTAAGAAAAATGACATGAACCACTCGCTCATGATGTTGTAGCTTTCCTCCTATTTGTTCCAAATTTTTGCCTCCAAATTTCTTCTGTAGCTTAAGCTTGTCAAATTTTTTTTAACTCTTCTGCTCTGCAATTGACAATTACCTTATTCCCTTTTGAATTTCAAACTACTCCTCTTAAAAATATCGACCTTCTCTTGCAATCTTCTGTTGTTCTTGACATAAAAAATGATGATGGTTCTTAACAGAAGAAATTATAACTCTAACTATGAGTTGCCACATAGTTTAATTATAGTCATTTTGGGTCACATCAAGTCTAAAAATTAGAGATAATTTGGGAATAACAGTACGACACTTGTGTGATATAGTAACGAGATTTAATGAGACAAGGCCAAAGTACATATTTGAGGTGATGGTAAATCTTTATGAGTAATGACAAGGACAATTAGAAATGACATTAAAAATTAATACACTTCCTTGCCCCCTAGGAAATGACAAGTGTCCACACTTGTCATACTTTGCATGAGGTATGGAACTGGCTTCATGACACAATCATAGATTTATTACAGTACTAGATATAATTACCTAACTCTATGTGCTAAAAGTGGAATTTTTTTGAAAAGTTTATACCTGTTATTTGATTATCACACGCACTAGAAAAAATCTAGTGAGAGTGGAACGATGCTAGCGGCTGCATGCATCAGGTGATGTGGTTCTTATTTGAAACATAGAACTAAATAGTGGTGATGATGTGGAGGATGGGTGGATGTTAGGTAAAGAAATGAAATGTGCTTAAAATAAGAATATAGAAAGTGAATGGAAAAATGGACTTAATTTGAACATGAAGTGTTTATTATGGGCATACTCGAAGGAATGCTATGTTGAAGCTATAGGAAGAAGGTTTGCACCCTCTGCTACAGGAAGTATTACCTGTTGTTCATTTGGAGTTGGATGTATGAATTGTTGCAGGAAGTCTTCTTTGGTCTTGGGCGGATGATATAGACAAAGCTGATGCTCATTAACCAATAACTTGAAGTGTATTGGGTCAATAGTTGTCAACTGGACTATGCCGTTGGTGAAGACATGGCTTATTTCATATGGGCCCAACCATCTTGTCTACAACCTACCTGGTATCTCTTAGAATCTGGAATCATACAATAACACCCAATTACTGACTTGAAATAATTTGCTCTTAATATGGGTGTCATGCCACTTCTTCCTTTGTTTTTTTACTATCTTAGTGCCCTCCAATGAAGATATGCGCATCTCATCCAAGGAATTGAGATGCAGCAAGCGCTCTTTCTGTGATGCAGGAAGGTTGATGTTTAGCTCCAATGCAGTGCACAATGTTTTGTGCTCAAATTCAATTGGTAAGATTGTGGCCTTACTATATAGTAATTCAAATGGTGTGAACCCTGTGGTTGTCTTCCATGTTGTTTTGTATGCCAAGACTTCTTCTGAGAGTCTGTTGCTCCAATCTCGGTAGTGTAGATGAACTATTTTTGTTAAAATGGCTTCAATATCTCTGTTTGTAACTTTTTCCTGACCATTGGCTTGAGGATGATAGGGACTGGACTTTCGATGTCTAATATTTTATTCCTTCATGAGTTCTATTATCAGATTGGATTTGAATTATGCTCCCTGATCAGTTACAAGTTCTCTTGGCACACCATAATAGGTAAAGATTTCCTCATAAAAAAACTCTGCTACCTTATGATCTTATGCATGCTTCATGGCTTTTAATTCCACCCATTTAGTTAGATAATCGGTGCATATCAAGATGTAGGATTTCCCATTAGATGGAGGGTCTATGGGACCAATGAAATCCATGCCCCATTTATCAAATGGTGTCACCACCACTTGTGGATTTAAGGACATTTCATCTAATTTTGTTGGATGACCCATCCTCTGACATTTATTATATTTTCTTGTATAAATGGCCGCATCCTTGTGAAGTGTGGGCCAATAGTAACTTGTTGTTAGGATCTTCAGGGTTGTTCTTTTAGCTACAAAGTGTCCTCCACATGGCTCATCATGACAACCATGGAGGATATCATATGTCTCATCTTCCCACACACACCTCCTCAAGAATTGGTCTGGACTAGTATAAAATAGTGTGTTGTCAATCCAAGAGAATTGGAAGCTTTTCTCTACAAACATTCTTCTGTCCTTTAGGGAGAAATGTGTGGGGATTTTTTCAGCTGCAAGGTAATTAGCTATATTAGCATACCATAGACTCTTGACAACAATATGAAACAAATTCTCATTGGGGAATGTGTCATCTATCATAGTAGTATCATTGGAAACATTATGGATTCTGGATAAATAATCTGCTACCACATTTTCTTTCCCTGGCTTGTCAATGATGGTTATATCAAATTCTTGCGAAAGAAGAAGCCATCTTGCTAACATGCCTGAAATGGCAAGTTTGTTCATAAGATACTTGATTGCTGCATGGTCAGTATGAACAAAGATAGGATATCCTGTTACATAATGACAAAATTTATTCAAAGCATAAATTACTGCCAACAATTCCTTTTCAGTCACTGTGTAATTTAACTCTAGTCCATGTAAACTCTTGCTGATATAGTAAAATGCATTTTCAAGGTTACTAGACTTTTGTCCTAAGACAACACCTATTTCATAGTCAGAAGCATCTGTATGTATGTGGAATGGTAAAGACCAATCAGGTCCCCTAAGTACTGGTGCAGTTGTCAGAAGTGACTTGAGCTGTAGGAATGATTCATCACAAGCTTTTGTCCATGCAAACTCGGCCTCTTTTGTAAGAAATGTATATAGAGGACTATCTTTTTGACTAAATTTTTGAATGAAACACCTATAATAGCCATCATGTCCTAAGAAGGATCTAACATCTTTTTTCTTAGTAGGTGTAGGCAATGTGATAATTACCTCTATTTTTGTAGGGTCTAATTGAATGCCACTTTTTGAGATGAAATGTCCCAACACTACTCCTTCCTGCAACAGCATGAAACATTTCTAGCTGTTGAGAGATAGGTTGTGTTCTTGGCATTTGATCAACACTTTTTCTAAGTTCTTCAAAGCCTCCTCAAAAGTAACACCGAATGTAGTAAAGTCATCCATGTATATTTCCATACAATCATGTGATATGTCAGCAAAAATGTTGATTACAACTCTTTGGAAAGTAGCTAGTGCATTACATAAGCCAAAAGGTAACAAAGAATATGCATATGTTACCCAAGGGCATGTGAATGTGGTCTTCTCCTAATCCTCTAGAGAAATGCTGATCTAGTTATAACCACTGTATCCATCCAAAAAAGAGAAGTACTTCTTTCTAGCTAAAGTGTCTAGAACTTGATCAATAAATGAAAATGGAAAATGTTCTTTCTTTGTGGCATTATTCAATTCCCTATAATCTACACAGATTCTCCATTTAACCCCCTTTTTAGGCAATATGAACAAAGGCGATACCCATTTACTACCAGAGATTGAATATATAAAACCAACATCTAATAATTTTTGCAACTCAATTTTAACTATTTCTCTCAAGGCTGGGTTAATTCTTCTCTGGGGTTGGTGGAGTGGTATGTAGGATTGAGAGATAAAAATCCACAGAACCCGGAGAGCATCTGCATGCAAGAATCTGTTGCAATAGAGAAGCATGAAGAGGGAAAGAGAAGAACTGAGAAGTTGCTCAAAATGTAAGAGCGAAATTATAATATGAATTAATAAAAAAAGATTACAAGGTTCAACCTATAAAGGTGAACAAAACCCTAAAGCCTAAAAAAGCTAGGTTGCACATTAATAATTAATGAAAGAATTAATTATTAATGCACCTAAGAGAAAGCTTAAGCACTAAAGAGTAATAACTTATTTAATTAAATCAACATGATTTAAATAATAAGTAAACTAATGATTACTCTAACACCCCCCTTAAGCTAAGTGCAGGGGGTAAGCTAACCTAGCACAGCTTTGAAAGCAGGAAATGGGTCTCGACAATAAGGCTTGATCAGGTACCCAATACAATAAAATCTTTGTAAACTGGAGAAAAAGAAGAAAACCTAGTGGGAAAAACCCCTCTCCAAAAAGAGATATAAAAAAAGTAGAAAAGAAATGGCTCAAGAGACTCTCTTAAGACCATAAGTACAACTAGCCCCCCATGAGAGAGGGATGAGACACCAAAGTCCCCCCAGAATGAAGAAACTCCTATCACAATGGTATATGCCTGATGTAGAATCCAAAAGGAGATCCTGAAGTGGAAAATGGTATTCCTCCCCTTGGGAAGAAATGAATCCAAAGGACGATGTCGAAGAAACCCTGTGAAGAGTGATGAACCAATCTATCTCAGGATGTGTGCCATGATCGTTATTGAAGAGTCTCTCTATTTGAACTAAAAAAAATGATGACAAATCCAAAATTATGTGGAGAATCCTAAAATAAAACCACATAAAGCATGGAAAATGGTGGGAAAATAGTGATAACCTGACTGTCAAGGTAGAGGAGATGAATGTCCTCAAAATAAGCTTCCAAATCTACAGTATAAGACTCAACAAACAAGAAAGATATGTTTGTAACATAAGAGTCCAAAGTATCTATGTCTGGAAGATGTATGATTCCCTGTTGCACAGAATCAGGAGCAACAGGAGATGTTGATAAAGTCTCAGTCTGAAGAGTGGGAACTGTGAGACAAGCCTATGATCCATCAGAACATGTAAGGGTGTCTAAATACTCAAGTTCCTCTAAAGTATCATGATCAAGGTGTATTCTCTTTCCAAGAAATGGGTATGAGACAATCTTAAGAAAGATCCTCTGGGAATGGAGAGAGATTAGGGTCTCCAGAGATCTCCCAAAGATGTGTCCAAAGTGGGTGAGGATAATCAATGTCTGATATAGCCAACACAATGTCATGAACAACAATAGACACTATAAGTCCTACTATGTGATCTCTAATAATATCCCATGCTACGTTTCCCTCTGAAGTGGCTGGTTTGGGTATGAGATCATACAAATAAGGCAAACTATTAAGCCACCTACAATGTGTAAGTATACCCTTTGCCCATGACTCATAATTACCCCGTTCCAGAATAACAACTGAAGGGTGAGTAGAAAAACCCATGATAAATCTTCAAATGAAACAAGCTAAGAAATCTAACCTTACTACATTTGGATCAAATTAATATAACCCATCCCACGCAAACAGAACCCATGTAGGTGCCAGAACATCCGAGTAATTGAGCAAAGTGTAAAAACACACAAAGATGAATAAAATTTACTTGGTAAATTTTCTGATGAAATATAAAGTAAATATATAAATATCACTACATCATCTTTCCAACGCCTATTCATTTTCACAAAATGGAGTTCGGATGCAAAAGATATGCCCCCGAGAGTGAAAAACACAATTTTTGACTTTGAATAGAAAAAAGAAATCAAAACTGAAAAACCAGAAAATCAAACCTACATAATTAGATAGAGCTCAGAAAGAGATTTTCGAGGATATAAGGAAGTCAAAAATCCGATGCCGTATGCTCAAGATATGGCCAAAATACCAAAACTCCTCCAAAAGGTTTGAGGGTTTAACCTTGGTGGTTAGGCTAACCGCTAGAGGTTAACCACTAGCGATTAACTGATGGCGGCACCCATTAACATTGCATGCATTATTTTTTAATATAAAAATCAATAAAAAATGATTTTTTTAAATATTTTGTTTTGATTTTTCACCTCAAAATTTGAGTCGTACGGTCTGAGAGAGAGAAAAATTTTCCCAGATGTGATTGTGGCCAAAAATGACAAACTTTATATGAAAATTGACTCTCCCAGGTCTTCTAAGTGCGATGGTGGCATACGTTTTTTCTCAAAGTGATCCAGAAAAAAGTGTCTCTTCCAGAATGAATAAGAAACCCTAGAAAAGCTGTGGTTTTTGCCCTCAAATCATGACTTCACAAACCCTAGACCAGGCAGCAATAGTGTGGCTCTGATACCATGTAGGATTTAAGAGATATCAATCTATAGAACCTAAAGAACACCTGCATGCAAGAACCTGTTGCAATAGAGAAGTAGGAAAAGGGAAAGAGAAGAACTTAGAAGTTGCTCAAAATGTAAGAGCGAAATTATAATATGAATTAATGAAAAAAGATTACAAGGTTCAACCTATAAAGGTGAACAAAACCCTATAGCCTAAAAAAGCTAGGTTGCACATTAATAATTAATAAAAGAATTAATTATTAATGCACCTAAGAGAAAGCTTAAGCACTAAAGAGTAATAACTTAATTAATTAAATCAACATGATTTAATTAATAAGAAAACTAATGATTACTCTAATACGGTATACTACCTTCATTGATGTAGATTCTATGTGTGTAGGGCTTTGGGTTTAGGCCTGTCATGTTTCCATAATCCCAAGCAAAGGCTTTTTTATGTTTACACAGGAGTTTAGTTAACAATGCCAATTGTTGTGGTGGTAGCTTATTGTTGACATGAAGATTGTGACCAAGAGAGAGTTCTATAGTAGTTGTTAGCTCTAGCATTGACACTTCAGAAATTGGGCTTGTAGCTACTTCACAGGGTAGTAATTGATTGATAATATTAGGTGTTGATGGAAAAACACAGTCCTCATAGGTACATAACTTTAGAATAGAACTTCCAGAAATATCTTATTCTATGACACACTCATTGGTAAGTATAATTTGACTCACATCACCTTCTTCTCATGTTTTCAAGAAGGATTTCCTATGTAACATCATTAGTTGAGAAACAAAATTTAGCTCTTCTTCCTCATCTCCCAAATCTAGCCAAATAGGTGTACTCAAATCTGGTTGGGGTTGGGCAGGAGGATATAATGCTAACTTATTTATTGCTTGGCCACTTGAAATTGTCATGTTACCTGATCTACAACTAATATTGGCATCAGTGGTGATTAACCAAGGTCTTCCAAGGATAACTGGATAGCCAACAAAGTTTACCTTAGGAGATAATATCAGAAAGTTTGCAGGATATTCCCATCAGTCTAATGTGACTGCTATATCCTCTATGATGCCATCTGGGGTTATAGTGGAACTATCTGCAAGTTGTAAGACTGTTGGTGTCATTATCAATCCCTCTATACTCAACCTATGCATGGTATCCTTAGTCATGATATTTATAGCTTCTTCCAAATCAACTAGAGCATTTTTCATAGAATGACCATTAATTATAAGATCAAAAACTTGGCTTCTAGGGTCAGAATACTTTGGTATGACTATCTTCCCCAACATAATATCTGCAAGTTGCCCTATAACATGGATTGTTTGAGGATCCTTTTTCTTACGTCCAGGCTTTTTAAGGCATGCTTCCTTAATAGTTTTTCCATAAAGAGGAACATCTTTGATAGCTTGAAATAGAGGAATCTAGTTATGCATGTTTTTTAGCTACTTAAGGATATCAAATGGTGTTTCTTCTTGGGGTATAGGTTTTTCCATGCTAAGCCTTTATGGAAAGGGAGGATTTATTGAGCTATGAACATTAGTTTTACTTGGTATATTAGTTGGTTGGACATTATTTGGAAAAGTAACTTTTGGTAGTGGTGTTGATGCTGCAGGAATGTCTAGAACTTCTATTATAATAGGCGATTCAGGTGTAGGAAGAGTAGTAATAGATCTCAAATAGATATAAGATATCTCTAGTGCATATGCAGGGTACTAATAAGTATTATTGGCATACATTGGTTTCTACTATTGCTTGTTGTTAGGATTAGACTGAGTCTAAGCATGTAATTGTGTTTACTTTGGACTAGGACTTGTGGTTGTAGGAGGTGGCAAGGGTGGATAACCAAGATTTTGGTTAGGCCATTGTTGAGGCCCTCTCCATTGGTTATATGGTTGCCAATTTCCCTATTGTGGATACCATTGATTTTGAGTTTGATTAGGCCACTGGTTTTTCTGTTGGTTAGGCCACTAATTTTGCTGTTGGTTAGGCCACTGGTTAGTCCAAGCGGGTTGGGATAACTGAGAAGGATTTTGATAATTCTGGTTTTGCCATTTATTATTTTAAGGACTAGAAAATTGCAAAGGATCCTGAGGCATATCTTGTCTTGAAGCCCATGGCCAACATTGAGAAACAAAGAACACTTGCTCGTCGTCTCCTTCTATTTTCATGTACTCAGTAGGTAGGTGTTGGTTCTCCAAGTTAACCACCAGCTTGCATCCACAATCTTTCTTTTGTTTGTGGCAGTGAGAACAATACTCAGCTAGTTGTGCTTCGGCAACTGTATTCTTATTCTTGGCAGTCACGGTGTCCATGTGTGTAGCAACATCATTAATGATATCTTTCTTGAAATCTGACATCAGGTTTGAGATCTCCAACTTAGAAATTCCTGAGCTGTTCCCCTTAGTAACTATAGATCGAAATCCTCTACCCTTTTTGATAGTTGATCTTGAATAATTGAGGCAAATTTTCTTGAGGTCATCCCAAGAAGATTGGGATATATCTCCTCCAGCCATGAGGTCTAGTGCTTCTAGGCAGCTATCATTTACTCCGCTCAAGAAAATGAGTTTCTGTGAATCCTCCTCTAGCACATGTTGTGGATTCTTCTACATGTTGTACAAGAAGTGTGAAACATAATCTTCTAGAGTTTTGTCCTCCTTCTACGACATTCTAAAAATGTCATCTCCTCTTGGGTCACCCCCTTGCAATACTCTTTGTACTTCTGCAGAAATAGAGTCTGCATTTCATCCCAGTTGGTTGCTGCATTAGCTCCTAAGCCCATAAACCATCATAGGGCAGACTCCTTCAATGTTGCTGGAAAAAAATTGAGCTTGTGGCCATCAATGTTTTAGTCAAAGCTTCGATAGAGAATGTCAAACTCAAACAGAAAGGTGTCAGGGTCTTCAGTTATTAGGCCACAGAAATTTGGGAGTGCAACAGTGGGTATGTTTTTGAGATTAACATTATTGATAAGGCTTGGAAGAGGAAATGGAAATGTAGGTTGTGCCACTACTGGAGGTATTTGAAACTGGAGTTGCTTCTGGAAAGGAATATTAGCTACAGGATTATGGATAATAGGTGCGCTTAGAATAGAATTATCAAGAAAATTGGCCAAAATTTTAGCGAAGGGTCAAAGACCAACTGGATCAAAATGTGTTGCTTCAGAGGAAGATGTTAAAGGAAATTCAGGACTTGATTCAACAAAAGGTAATTCAACTTCTTCAACTTCTTCATTCAAATTTGCAAACTCTCTTGGAAAAAATTTGCCATATTCATATCGTGTTCTTCCTCTTCAATGAATGCAACTAATTTTTCACACTTGTGAAGCAAGTTCAGGAATGCAAAATTCTATCTAGAAAGCAGGAAACTATCTAAAAAAATGAAAAATGACTCAATAAGGTTCTCAGCTTGACACCATCGCTGACAACGACGCCAAAAATGAACCGCCTCACAATAGGTACTAGTAATCATGTCAAAGCTTCTCCTAGGAATGGTATATTCAAACTAAGGATTACTTTTCCTATCATGAAGTGCATTTAAATTGTCAACCTTGGGACATATACTTGAAATGGGACAACATAATATGTGCACTAAGTTTGTCAAAGAGTCATACTACCTATGCTGCAGGAAGTAAAAATGCATGAAAGAAACCTATGCTATTTCTGTAGGAAAGGTAAACACACTTGACTAATTAATTAAATTAATAATGAAAACTATAAACTTAGTTTAAACCTATTCTATCAACCCATAGCATTCACCATAATTATCCTTGCAAGTGCTGCAGGAACATACATGAATCTAATGCTGCAGGAATGAAACAGTAAACTCCTATTCGAAATGCTATAAATGTTGAAAGTAAATCTAATCTACTCTAATCTAGTCCACCTCCCAAGTGGTCCCCCCTAGTTGGATTCTACTAACTAACTACTAACATAGAAGGTAAACTAAAATCACTTCATTCTATTTCGGAAACTGATTACATAAGAACAATACACAGAACTAGAAAAGTAACTTGCTGTGCAAGATGCAACAATATATTTTCCAAAAAATTTGAACTTACAAACTAACAATCAAATCCCTATATATAGAGGATTGACACTTATCCGACAAAACATAAAAATAATTTTAGACTTAAATCTCACCATAGAAGAAAAAGGAAATGTAACAACCCATGACATATGTAATAAAGTCTGGTTGACCGATTCAATAGGATAATGAGTGCTGAGGAAATATAGCACAGATATACTCCTATATTCTCTAAGAAGGTGGCTCCTCCAATATTGTAGGTGCATCTGTTGATGCCATGATGATTTTCCCCATCACAGCTAGACTTCAACATTTCTTCTTTAATGAAGTCGACCACTCTCAAGCTAATCCTTTTTTCCTAGCAGGTTAGTAGCATGCAGAAATGTATACAAGTAAACTTAGTCAAATCAATCCAAATATTAGAACACACATTCTGATAGCTATATGAAGTACTGCAATATATATGTATAACTTTTGGCAAAACATGTCATAGCTAACTACCCATGGGCTTGGTGATTCTAACTGTACTTATCACAATTTCAAATAGTTATAGGTTCACAAATGTGTTGGTAATGTCTTAAACACAGTATCAAGATAACATAAAAAAAAAGAATAATAAATTGTCTCATCAGAAGGTACACTTGAGATAGCATGTATACATGGCCTTCCAAGGAGGATATTGTATAACAAGTCAAGATCTAAGACTTGACAAGTAGTTTTGATCAATGCGGGACCTACTTGAAGAGGTAATGTGATCAACCCCTTAGATTCTATTTCTCTATCATCATAGCCCTTAATGCTTATTATCTTTGAAACATTGAGGATATCTTCAACAAGCCCTGACCATCTTATCATTTTCAAAGCACAAGGGTTCAAACCAGATCCATCATCTATAAGGACCCTTTTTATTTTATGGCAATGAATGAGGGCTTCAATATGTAAGGGCTTATTGTGATGCAAGTCAGGACTGCATAAATATTTATCTATGAATACTGAGTGTTTTTGTGCGGCTAGGTTTCTAATCATTGATTGGAGTTGTGATGCATTGATTTTGTTAGGAATGCGGGATTCTAGGAGAACTTTCTCATAGATTTATTTTTGTACAGGAAAAGTATGGTGCAACTCAAGGATTAATCTCTCTGTAGGAATCTTTCTAATTTGAAAAAGAAAGTCATACTGCAAAATTGGTCTTGTGGAAGTGGATGGAGTAGCTGGTAGGGAAGCAACTTGGATATTGACTCTATCTTTGTGAGTGGTTGCATTGCAATCTGCACCCTTAAGATTGAGGATGTATACATGGTTATAAAATTCTTCAATGTTCCCACACAAGGAATCAAATCCAAATATGTTATTCTCTTCAATATTACAACATAAGGAATCGAAACCCATGATGTTATTAGTTGAGTAGTCCTATGTTACAACCTTTGAGGATGAGGTTTTGTTCTGATCATACTTGGGGAAGGGAGTACTATAGATATTAAGTTGATGCAAGAGCATTCTGGGTTGCCTTGATATCCTGGTCATCTTTGTTCTTTCTGCCAATAAGTGCCAAGTTGAAGTTCTTGCCGAGTTGCAGTATATGCAGAGTTGTCCAGTGTTGGCCGAGTTCCTATTTGTGCCAAGCTATCTAGTGTTGGCTAGGCATTCCTTCTGTGCCAAGTGAACCTGATGCTTGGTTCTTCTTGACCGAGCTTGTCTATGATTGGTTTATGTTGGAGCTGACTTCTGTATTTAATTTCTGATGGTGCATTTAATATTTAGATCTTATCTTGGTATGTGTGTAGACCATTGGTGGTTGGCCTTCCATCTTTGTAAGCTGATTTGGAAAGCATAAATAGGGATGTCTAGGAGTAGGTTAAGTATCAACTAGTAGAGAAACTCGCAGATGATGATATGAGAAGGTAGAAGATAGAGTAATTCTAGATTTTGTAAATCTTGTTGGCTGCAACCTAGAAGGCCTCACAGCCGGGCATGTATGCTGTAATTGGATGAATCAATAAAATATATTTTCTGTTCCTTCTCTCTTTGGTGTTGTTCTCTGTGTTGTTTACTTATGTTGTGTGTACTCTCAGGGTGGATAGATAGTTGGGTGTGCCTTTGGCCCTGCCTATTCTTATCCTACCTGCGCAAGGTGGTATGAGAGAGAAGTTTGTCCTTGAGGAGACTGGATCATGTAGAACCCTCAGTTGGATTTGGTTGTAGGGTGGCAGATCTACAGATTTGACCTATAACTTGTAGAGGGTTATGATCTTGTAGGAACCTATTCATCAAGATAGTTTGAGGTAGAGGAAATGCTGATAATACCATAGTGGACATATTGAGACAAATTGCAACCAGATTAGATGCTATGGAGACAACCTAGAGGAGAGGAGCACATCTTGATGATGAAGTAGTGGAACCAAATCCAGAGCCTAAGGAAGATCAAGATGTGGAAAGATTGTTGAGAGTATTGACTAGGGCACATTCAAAGCCTGCTGTTGAAGTTATTCCTTATGATGTAAATTTGGATACTAATGTTATGTTGGATTGGATCTATGATATGGAAAATTTATTTGATTTTAAAAGAACTCCTGATAATAGGAAGGTGAAAATTACAGTCACTAGGTTGAAAGGTCATGCGTCACTATGGTGGGAGCATTTGCAAACTGATAGACAAAGAAGAGGAAAGGAAAAGATCAGAACTTGGTTGAAAATGGTGAAAAAGGTGAAGAATAAGTTCCTTCCTGCTGATTACCAAGTTAGATTATTGAGGAAGATGCATAACCTTAGACAAAAGGACATGATTGTGAAGGAATACACTGAGGAATTCTATAGATTGGACATTAGATCTAGACATGTGGATGACGAGGTTGAGAAAGTTGTAAGGTATCTGAATGGATTGAGATCTGGAATTCAAGATGAAATAATTTTTGTGAAATTTGATAGTGTGGAAGAAGCATATCAATATGCCTTGAAAGGTGAGGAGATCTTGACAAAAAAGTATGAAAAAAGACAGAGAGGTCAAGGTGGAAAATTCTAGAGGTAGAGGTAGATTCTATGGTGAAGGTGACAGATTTGATAATTCTGTGCAAGATAAGGGCAAATCTAAGTAGAAAAATAAAGATAAAAGAAAGACCGAGTGGAAAGGTGGTAGTTCTTACCAAGGAGGTAGTATTTCCTACCGAGGAAGAGGTAGAGGTGGTTTTAGTGGTAATTGTTTCAGACGTGGCAAAGAAGGGCATAGATCTTTTGAGTGTAGACACTCTAATGGAAATGTACAAAGTCATAGAAATGTGGTGGTATAAGAGGATCTTGAGGGTTCCCCAAGTGGACCTGAGGCTGGAGAAAACCTGATGGTAAGAAGAGCTTTGTGTAATAACCAAGTGGATGAAGAACCCATTCTGAGGAGAATTCTTTTCAAGACCAGATGTAAGATGGTAGGAAAATGTTGCAAAGTGATTATTAACAGTGGCAGTTCAGTGAATCTAGCATCAGAGGAGCTGGTTACAAAGTTGCAATTGTAGAGGTTGAGACACCCTAAACCCTATCATGTTTCATGGATCAAGGATGAGCATAAGTTGTTGGTAAGTAAGAAATGTGTTGTGAAATTCAAGATTGGGAACTACTTTGATGAAGTTCCATGTGATATTATGTCTATGGATTGTTGTCATATTGTGTTGGGTAGACCTTGGCAGTATGATAGACATGTCGTGCATGATGGTAGATTGAATCAATATACTCTTTGGGTGAATGAAAATAAGACAACATTGTTACCTTTGATTGAATTTCTAGATGAGAGAAATTGTAATACTGTAAAAATTTGCATGGTTAATGGAAAGCAATTTGAGAAAGAAATGAAGAAGAATCAAGTCTGTTTTTCTATAATTCCTAAATGCTGAGTGACAGGGTATAGTAATGGCTAAGTGACAGAAAATAATAAATGTCGAGCAACAAAATACAGTGGAGACTGAGTGCCAACATAAATTCAAAACTTGCTGAATGAATACAAGGAGATTATTCCAGAGGATATTCCTGATGGTTTACCATCGATAAGAAGTATAAGTCATTGTATGGATCTGATTCCTGCAGTTATTTTTCTGAACAAAGCACCATATAGATTGACATCTACTAAGAATGAAGAACTTAACATACAAGTGTAGGAGTTGTTACATAAATGTTTGATTAGAGAAAACTTGAGTCCATGTGCTATACCTACTATATTGGCACCTAAGAATAATGGAGAGTGGAGAATGTGTACTAATTCCAGAGCTATCAATAAGATAACACTGAAGTATAGGTTTCCCATGCCGATGATGGATGACATAATGGATTGTTTGAGTGGAGAAAAGTATTTTACCAAGATTGATTTGAAGAGTGGCTATCATCATATCAGAATCAGAGAAAGTGATGAATGGAAGACTAATTTCAAGACAAAAGAATGTTTATATGAGTGGTTGGTTATGCCTTTTGGTTTGACTAATGCACCTAGTACTTTCATGAGGTTGATGAATGAAGTTCTCAAGAGATTTTTGGATAAGTTTGTTATTGTTTATTTGGATGATATGCTGATATTTAGTAATACTAAGGATGAACACCTTGAGCATATTAGACAAGTGTTGCAAAGACTGAAGGAGGAGAATGATGCAGAGGGTCTAGAGTTCTAGTGTTTTCTTCTCCCAAAGTGCTTAATAATTCTTCAAACCATCCAATGGTTTACTCTTCTATGTGTTATTCACCAATATGGATCTCCTAGAACCTCCCATTCAACTTTCATCCTAGGTATAGTTGATTTGATAAAGAAACAAAGCTCACACAATTTCAACTAGTCCAACTAGTTCTTCAATCTTCTTGATTATTCACTAGATCTTCCTCTAGAACCCCAAAACCTTTGTTAGGATCTTCCCACACACCTTCTAGGCTCTAGAATATGTTCATATTTCCTTACTTGTCCATTCTAGGTGATCCAAACACTTTTGGACACTCTATACGCTTCTATATTGTCATAAGCCAAGATAGGCCTAATTAGGCCTATTCCTAGTAGGTCTATTTTCACTGTTTTGAGCCAAATGCTCTAAATTATCCCAAACAACCCCAAAAAATACTTTAGAAATATAGAATCTATCAATAGCCCTTTAAGAATCCAAAGATATAGCTTCTCAAGGCACCCACAACCCTAATTACTACTAGGCCCTAGTTTTCAGCCTATCTTTTAGGCCTCTGGACTAGTCAGGGCAAATTGTCTTCAATTTTTTCTTCAAACTTCACTTCACCATATATAACCTTTTGATCCTTCAAGGAGAAACATTAGGGATTCTAAAAATTCCACTAAATCATCCATGCAAGATCATGGGTGCTCTACTTCAATCCAATCTTTACCCTGTCCAGGCTCACCTACTCCAAGCAGTCAGCCCTAGGGCATCACTCCAAGCCTAGGAGTTTCATTGTAGGAACAAAAATGAAAACACAAACACTATATACAAAATCTAACCTATAATTCCACAAGTTTTCATACATTTTCAACTTTGGATGCTTAGGCTAGAGTCATTTTTTCTCCTGCAACTCTGCAAATGGAATTGCAAACACAGTGACCTAAAACAAAAGATTGCTCAATTCAATTCGTACACAGCCATACACAGATGCAGAAACATTGTAAAACACAAGAAAAATTAGGAAATCATCCATATAGTTTAGTCTCACGTGTGATCTAAAATCAAACATCCATTAACCTTTAAAAAATAATCAGTCCATACTCAAATACCCAAGCATGAGTGGTTACAACCGTCCAAACCTCCATTAGCAACTTTTTGCAAAAAGTTGCAAAATTTTCTTACATCTTTTGAGCATTTCTTGCTCTTTGAAAAAATTGGTCAATTCAATGCATGTTGACCCATCCTAGGACCCTAGTTAGGACACTTAGGATCCTATACAAGACCAAACCCCTTAGCTACTCAAAAATAGCAACTTTTGCCATTCTAGGCCAAAATGACAACATTGTCTCCTAGGAGCACTTTTTATTGTACAAACATGAAATGAACAAGTTGGGATCAAAAACTAATGGATCTTATTACAATAAAAACAAAGACTCTTAAAACATCTCTAAACACACAAATCTAACCAAAATGGGAGGTGCTCTGCACCAGAGAAGCTACTGATTAATTTGAAGAAGTATTCCTTTATGCAAAAATAGATTTTTGTATTTAGGACTTGTGATTTCAGTTGATAGTTTGAAAATGGACCCTAAGAAGGTTAAAGCAATTATGGAGTTTCCTACACCTGAGAATGTGTGTGAGGTAAGATAATTTCATGGTTTGGCTAGTTTCTATAGAAAGTTCATTAAGGATTTTAGTTCTATTCATAATGCTATGACTGAGACCATGAGAGGAGATACAAAGGATTTCAAGTGGACACATGGAGCTGACAAAAGTTTTGAGGCTTTGGAAAAAAGGTTTCCGAGTTACCAATGTTAGCTTTACTTGATTTCAATAAGGTATTTCAAATTGAATGCGATGCTAGTGGTAGTGCAATAGGAGCTATGTTGAGTCAAGAAGGAAAACCTATTGCTTTCTTTAGTGAGAAGTTGAATGATGCTAAAAGGAAGTATTATGTGTATGATCAAGAGTTTTATGCTATTGTTCAAGCTTTGAAAAAGTGGAGACATTATTTGATTCCTAAGGATTTTTTTTGTATACTAATCATAAAGATTTACAGTTTTTGGGAAGTCAACATAAGTTGAATCAGAGACATATGAAGTGAGTTGAATATTTACAGAGTTTCACATTTGTGATCAAGCATACGAGTGGAGTTACTAATCAAGTTGCAGATGTAGTGAGCATATGACATTCTTTTTTGAATGAGATGAAGGTTGATGTTCTTGGTTTTGATGAGATGAAGGAGTTGTACGATACTGACCCGAATTTTTCTGAGGCGCGGAGAGAGTGCAAAGCACCAAATCTGTCTGAACAACCAAGTAATTTTGAGGAGTATTTCATTCAACAAGGTATGTTGTTCAAAGGAATTTAGTTGTGTATACCAAGAAGTTCCATGAGAGTTAATTTGATTAAGGAAAATAATTGTGGTGGATTGGAAGGAAATTATGGAATTGATAAGACATTGAGTTTTCTTAAGGAAAAGTATTGTTGGCCACATATGTATAAGGACATTAATAAGTTTTTAAGGAGTTGTGGAATCTGTCAAGTTGCAAAAGGAGTAAGTCAGAATAATAGATTGTATACACCTTTTTTTGTTCCTGATAAACCTTGGAGTGACATTAGTATGGATTTTGTTGTTGGATTACCTAAGAAAACAAGAGGGTATGATTCCATATTTGTTGTCGTGGATAGATTTTCTAAGATGGAACATTTCATACCATGTAAGAAAAGATGAGAATTTGTGCATGTTGATGATATTTTCTTCAAAGAGGTTGTTAGATTGCATGGATTACTGAGAAGTATTCTCTCTGACCGAGATAGTAAGTTTGTTGGTTATTTTTTGAGGACTTTGTAGAAGAAGATAAATAATAAGTTGAGGTTTAGTTCTACATTCCATCCATAGACAGATGGATAGACATAAGTTGTGAATAGAAGCTTGGGTAATTTATTGAGATGTTTAGTTGGAGATAAGCCGAGTAATTGGGAGATGATATTGGGACAAGCTGAGTTTGCATATAATAATTCTATGAATAGGAGTACAGGAAAAACACATTTTGAGATTGTTACTAGAATACAGCCTAGATGAGTATCAGATTTGAGGGATATTGTTGGAGAATAAAAGAGAAGTGCTGAAGGGGAATTATTTTCCGATTTTGTGAAGTCTTTACATGAGGAAGTGAATTTGAATTTGGAACAAAGTAATCAAAAATATAATAAAAATTATGACAAGTCTAGGAGACATCATATTTTGAAGTTGGTGATGAGGTGATGGTTCATTTGAAGAAGGGCCGATTTCCTGTTAGAAAATATAGTAAGCTGAAAATGAGCTTGGTCCTTGTAAAATTTTGAGGAAGTTTAGCAGTGGTAATGCTTACAAAGTTGAGTTACCTAATGACATGGATATATATCCTATATTTAATATTAATAATTTTTACATGAGTCAGATGATGAAGTTGTTATACTAGATGATTATCCTAAGAAGCATGTTGAAGAGGTTGAACACATGTTGGATCAGAGGATTGGTAAAAGTACAAGAGGAAAAGATTGTTAGTAATAACTGAGAGGGGGGAGCGGGGGGGGTGGCCTCAAAAATTATTCCTTAAATCAACCCTTAAAACTTGTTACCACTTTTAAGCCTCTAGTTATATTCATTCCTACAAGATGAATGCCTTGAAATACTTATATCAAATTACTACTTGTCAGAATGCTTTATAAAACCTTCTTCTGTATGTTTACCGATAAGCAGTCTTTATATTTATTGAAACACAAGAAATAACTAGTGTATACTAGTCAATCCAAATTTACTTATGTGAAATGCAAAATAGTAAAGTAATGACTCATAAACACATGACACATGGATTTTTAACGTGGAAACCCTATTAAGGGAAAAACCATTGGGACCGGTACCCCAAATCTTCACTCTTCTGAAGTGAGCTCAGTTAAGAGCCAATGTTGTTAAAGGTTACAAACACACTATTAGGTGTGACCTTATTAGAGGATTTAAATAGATAGTTTGTCACTTGGTATCTGGCATCTAATGCTACCATCCTTGAACAAACACTCACTTGGCCTGTCAATAGGTATCGGGTATATCCAATGCTACTTTGTATGATCAAACTTTTTGATACTCCTTAGGATGTATCTCAATTAAAAAAGACTTTTAAGCCCTCGGTTAAGTGACTTGATGCTTCAATGGTTAAAATGAAATAGTAAAGTGATCTGTTCACATATACAACTAGAATTGTAGATTTTCAGATCTATTTATAAGTGCATTACCTTTCTGATCAATGTTATCAATTCAATACCTTTGATCCACACTATTCTGCTCTGCAATGCTGTCTCACTGTTCATTAGTGTCTATAGAATTTAGCTCTTTCCTCTGCGTGATTGATCAGGTCTGAATGAAGACTTTCTTCTCCTTCAGAATCTCTTCAACATATATCCTCTTGTCACTCCTCTTATTCATAATGAATAATCTTGTCTCTTAAATAGACATGAATTCACCATTTCTTAGCTTTCTTGATCTTGGCATGATCTACAATGATTTAAAGAAAAACTCTAGTTTAATCTCATAGAGATATTCTTGCCAACTGGACAAAGAAGATTTAAATCCTTTACTTATCTCCGGCTTTATATTGTTGATCAAAACAATGATAAGTATCAGTTAATTCTATTTTTAGCTCTTGAGAGCTAAGCATTTTGTCAATTTTGAACTCTATGTTCTATCGGTCAATACTTTAGTTAGTCAATGAGTGAAAACTGATTGTTCCGTCGGTGTGACTTCAGCTATCTTCGGGATCTCCGTCCTTGTCTTTTCTGTCAGGAAACACTATACTTTTGTTCGTCAGGTTACACTGTGCTTTTTCTCATTGGGAAACATAGTGACTTTGCTCGTCAGTAATGCTGTGCATTTGCTCGTCGGGTAACACTACGACTTTTCTCTTTTACTCTGTCTGTCGGTGTATATAGTAACTTTGTGAATACTTTACTTTTATGCATTACTGATAACATATCCTTTGATTCATTGGTTCTTTGAAGTCTTTAGCAGCATGTTCATGACCATACAGATTATATCAAGTTGACATCAATGACAATACAATACATTAACTGATTTAATTCCTTGCATGATCATCAACTTAACATCTTCAAACATTCAATCAGTTATAGTTCATCAATCTCTCCCTTTGGCATTGATGGAAACATACTACATTATCACACTTTATTATCACTAATACAATATGAAATATAACAGTTGAAGTTCATCAAACTACCAATATTATGCACTATAACTGATACAAATATCTGGTCCTCGGTAAGCTTTATATAAGCTTAGATTTGATTCTTGCATCTCTCTCTCTATCTTTAATCCCTTCACTAGATAGATGTAGAATCTTTCTTCTTTTGATGTGATGTGTTCTCTTCCTATGTCAAACTCTCTCCCTTTGACTGTTCTTTTCTTTTGATGTCTCTTTTCTCTCCTTTTCAGCAATCTCTCCCTTTCTGATTACATCTCTCCCTTTGGATAATGTGATGGATATAATCTCTCCTTGTGTGATAATGGATATAATATCTCCCTTTGACAACATTTCCAAACAAATATTTGACAATAATGCCAAATAGTCCTTTCTATCCATAATATATTCCTTGAATTTCCCAATCCATCAACAATACAACAATTCTGGTGCTTGGAGTAGATAAATACCTTGCTGTGTATAGATGTATCTTTAAAGTCCATTTATCTTCTTGCATCACCATGAATGATATTCTGATAATATGTAGGCTGATGCACAGCCTTCTAGTCATCTTTACTGATCAGTAGACAAGGGTCTGACCCCTAGTCTTTTCCTCAAGTACTTGAATGCATCCTTGGGCAGTGGATTGGTGAAGATATCAGCTAATTATTCTTTTGATTGCACATACTCAAGTATCACCTCCTTTTCTTGAACTTGTTCTCTCAAATAATGATACTTGATGGAAATATGCTTTATTTTAGCATGCATGACTGGATCCTTGGAAATGTTTATTGCACTGTTATTGTCACAATAGATAATTACCGGTTCAAGGATTTTCATATGCATACCTTCCAGTAACTATTTGATCCATGCAATATTTGAGTAGTTTGCAGCAACAACAACATACTCTACTTTTGCAGTAGACTCAGAGATGCATCCTTGCTTCTTGCTGATCCATGTGATAAGTCTGTCACCCATAAATAATGCTCCTCCTATTGTGCTCTTTCATTCATCAATGTTTCTAGCCCAATCAGTGTTGGTAAAGACCTTAAGTTCAAATTTTCCTTCTCTTCTATACCATAAGCCATATTCCTTGGTATTCTTCAGATATCTTAGTATTATTTTCACAATAGTCATATGTGATTCCCTAGGATTAGCATAAAATATTGCAACTATTCCTACTGCATGTGCAATATATGGTCTAGTATGTACAACATACATGAGTTTTCCAATCATTGATCTGTACAAAGTCTGATTTACCTTTGTTGAATTGTCTTCCTTTGTCAGCTTACATCCAGTTACCATCGGTGTTCCAACTGGCTTGGAATCTTCCATTTTGAATATTTTCAACACTTCCTTGATGTATTTGGATTGTGTAATGAAAATGCCTTCATCTTGTTGCATGATCTGAAGACCAAGAAAGAAATTGATCTCTCCAAACATAGACATCTCAAAATCTTTGCTAATTTCATTTGCAAATGATTTGCATAGCATATCATTGCCTCCGAATATGATGTCATCAACAAACATTTCAGCAATCAAAATGTTAGCATCAATATCTTCCTTCAAATAAAGATTATTGTTTTCACTAGTCCTTACAAATCCAATACTTATGAGATAGGAATGAAGTCTTTCATACCAGGCTTGGGGTGCTTGTTTCAATCCATACAAGGCTTTGTGTAGTCTACATACCATTTTCCTCTTTTCTGGATCAACAAACCCTTCTGGTTGCTCAATGTATACCTCTTCCTCAAGTATTCCATTTAGGAATGCAGATTTGACATCCATTTAGTATACCTTGAATCCTTTATATGTAGCATAAGCAAGTAATACTCTCACTCCTTCTAGCCTAGAAATGGGTGCAAAGGTCTCTCCATAGTCAATCCCTTCTTCTTGTACATACCCCTTGCATACTAGTCTTGCTTTGTTTCTGGTGACTTCTCCAATCTCATTCAGCTTATTTCTGAATATCCATTTTGTACCAATGACATTCTTGTCATCTAGTCTTGGTACAAGTGTCCATGTCTTTTTTTTTCTCATTCTTCTCAATCTCTTCATTCATATCACTAATCCATTCATTATTATCAAGTGCAGCATTGACAAATTTTGGCTCAAAATCACAAATTAGACATCTTGTGTTTAGAGACTTACTTCTGGTTCTCATACCAGCCTTTTTGTCTCCTATGATCTGGTTATGTGGATGGTTCCTTTTGACATATCTGGAAAGTAGAGGTTCAATTCTTTGTCTATCATCTTAATCATAATTTTGTCCTTCAATCTAATCTCCATCACTTGGTACATCATCTTGAACAATATCCTGATTGTCGGTATTTGCAGCCTCATGCTCGGGTGCAATGATCTATTGCTTGGGAGCTCTACATTGGTGCTTAGGTAGAGTGTCAGGTTCTTCATTGTAAAAAACCCTATCATAGTCCTTTGGCTGTTTTGTGCTTTCTATTTCATTCTTCTCTGCAAATTCATCTATCTTTACATTTACACTTTCAACAATTTTGTTAGAGGCTTTTTTGAGACATTTATAAGCCTTGGTCTTGGTGGAATACCCTAAAAAGATTCCTTCATCACTTTTGCAATCAAGCTTTCCATTTCTATCATCTTTTAAGATATAACATTGACTGCCAAATATCTTGAAGTAACTTACATTGGGTGTGTAACCATACCATAGCTCATAAGGTGTCTTCTTGGTGTCTTTCTTCAATTGCACTCTGTTCAATGTGTAAACAGTAGTACTGATAGCTTCCCTCCAAAAGATTTGGGTGATGCCTTTCTCTATCATCAGTGTCCTTGCACAACCAACAATGGATTTGTTCCTTCTTTCAACAATTCCATTTTGCTGTGGTGTTCTCGATGCAAAGACTTGTCTTTTGATACCATTCTCATTGCAAAATTTAGTGAATTCATCTAAAATAAATTCCCCTCCTCTATCTGATCTTAAGCATTTCAATTCCTTACCACTTTGTTTTTCTACCATTTATTTGTACCATTTAAACATCTTGAATGCTTCTGATTTATCTTTTAGAAACATGATTGTCATCATTCTACAGTAATCATCAAGAAAGAGAATAAAATATCTATCACCATAGTAACTCTTTGTCCTCATGGGTCCAGATAGATTAGTATGGACTAATTCTACAATGACATCAGATGTATGGGTTTTTCTCTTGAAACTAGACTTTGTCATCTTACCTTTTTGACAATTTTTGCACATGATATTGTCAAGCTTGATCATCGTCGCTAAGCCTCTTACATTTCTCTTTTTTCTTATCTTTATCGTGTTGTCAAAGTTTAGATGACACAATCTCTTATGCCACAACCATATGTCTTCATTTCTAGCCATTAAGAAATTGGTGTCAATATCATTCAAATAGAATAAGTTACCTTTTGTCTGCTCACCGGTACCAATCAACTTTCTTGATTCATTGAAGATCTTTGCCTTCTTATTTTCAAATGCTACTCTATGACCTGAATTATTCAACTGAGAAACACTCAATAGATTATAATTCAATCCTTTCACCCAATAAGCATTTTCACATTT
>MU227387.1:1577384-1633063 GCA_018584345.1 Thuja plicata | reverse complement strand
CAATAAGCATTTTCACATTTTATCAGGTTATTCAACATTATATTTCCTCTACCTTCAACTAGACAAGGTGTATCATTACCCATTCTTACTGAACCACCATTATAGTATTCAAAAGTCTCAAAATTTTTTTTTTCACCAGTCATGTGGTGAGTGCAACCACTATCTATGATCTAGACATCATTTTTACTAAGTTTAGATATGAGAGAAGTTTCTACATACCTTTCTTCATTGTCATCTGAATCATCTTTTACTACCACAAACACAATCTCGATGTCTTCATCAAATTCGGTGTCAGTATCTTCATGTTTTTATTTAGCTAGGTAACTTTCCTTCTTTCCTTTGTCCTTGTAGTCTCGGGTATCTCTTCTTTCTAATTGTCAGTTGCTTCTATATTCACCTCTATCAAACTTCTTTTCAAATGACCCGTCATTACTTCTGTCATCTTTTCTTCTGTTAGGAAATCTTGCAGCAAAGTGTCCAATCTCTTTACAATTAAAACAAACAAGTGGTAATTTACCATTGTATTTACCTTTGCCTCTCTGCATTCTTCTAGCCATAAGTGCTTCAATTTCATCAAGATCCTCTTCTTCACTTTCACTATCACTATCTTTTCTCATAGTGTGTTTATGACTTGATTTAGTTATTCTCAAAGAATATTTGAATGTAGACTCTATGTTTGGTAAGACACTATTATCAAAGTTATTAATCTCAAATGAAATTAGTCTTCCAATCAAATTATCTAGAGTAACATTGCTATTTGCTACTACTCTCATTTCTTGTATGGCAGATACTCTAATAGCATAAGTAGGTAGTAAGGTTATTAGAATTTTACTTACCACTATATCTTCTTATAGTACACCTCCAACTCCTTGGATAGCATTGACTACCTCTTTGATTCTTGTGTTGTATTGTGTCATTTTTTCACCTTCTTTCATTCTGAGATCATCAAAATTTCCTCTAAGGCTTTCTGTCTTGGCTCTTAGAACATTTTTATCACCACCATGTACAAGCTTCAATTTGTCCCACATCTGATTTGCAATTGTGCATGCTTTGACATCTTCAAATTCAACATCGGAGAGTGAGGAAGCAAGCTCTATCATCATGTAGCTGTTCTCATTCTTCTCTCTCATTTGTTCAACTGTGGGTGCTCTTATGGGAAACACATATTTAGTATCTAAGTATTGAGTAACATCATTTCCAATACCTAATAAGTGGAGTCTTATTACAATTTTCCATGAAGCAAAGTTGTCTTTGTTCAACTTGGGATCATCTCATCTGTTCATCTTGTGATCTTTATCTTAGGTCATGAAACCTTCCTTCTAAGAACACAAGCTCTGATACCAATTGTTAGTAATAACTGAGATGGGGGGGTGAATTAGTGGCCTCAAAAATTAATCCTTAAATCAACCCTTAAAACTTATTACCACTTTTAAGCCTCTAGTTATATTTAGTTCTACAAGATGAATTCCTTGAAATACTTATATCAAATTAATACTTGTTAGAATAATTTGTAAAACCTTCTTCTATATGTTTACCGATAGGAAGTCTTTCTATTTACCAAAACACAGTAAATAGCTAGTGTATACTGATCAATCTAGATTTACTTATGTGAAATGCAAAACAGTAAAGTAATGACTCGTAAACACGACACATGGATTTTGAAGGAGGAAACCCTATTAAGGGAAAAACCACTGGGACCGGTAACCCAAATTTTCACTCTTTTGAAGTGAGCTCAGTTAAGAGCCAACCCTATTAAAGGTTACAAATACACTATTAGGTGTGACCTTGTTAGAGGATTTAAATAGAAATTTTGTCACTTAGTATTTGACATCTAATGCTACCATCCTTGATCAAACACTCACTTGGCCTGTCAATAGGTATCGGGCATATCTAATGTTACTTTTTATGATCAAAATTTTTGATACTCCTTGGGATGTATCTCAATTACAAAATACTTTTAAGTCCTTCTCGGTTAAGAGACTTGATGCTTCAATGGTTAAACTGAAATAGTAAAGTGATCTGTTCACATATACAACTATAATTGCAGATTTCTTGATCTATTGTAAGTGCATTACCTTTTTGATCAATGTTATCAATTTGCTCCACACTTTTCTGCTCTATGATGCTATCTCACTATTCGTCAGTTTTTGCAAAATTTAGCTCTTTCCTCAGCTTGATTGACCAGGTATGAATGAATACTTTCTTCTCCTTCAGAATCTCTTCAACATCTATTCTCTTGTCACTCCCCTTATTCATAATGAATAAGCTTGTCTGTTAAATAGAAATTCACCATTTCTTGGCTTTCTTGATCTTGGCATGATCCACAATTCTTGCCACTTAGATTTAAAGAAAAACTATAGTTTAATCTCATAGAGATCTTCTTGCCAACTGGACAAAGCAACTTTAAATCCTTTACTTATCTTCAGCTTTATCTTGTCGATTAAAACAATCATAAGTATCAGTTAAGTCTATTTTTATCTCTTGACAGCTAAGCATTTTGTCATTTTTGAAATCTCTGTACTATCGGTCAATACTTCAGTTAGTCGTTGGTGACAGCTAACTGTTCCATCGATGTGACTTCAATTGTCTTCGGGATCACTGTCCTTGTCTTTTTTGTCGGGTAACACTATACTTTTGTTCGTCAGGTTACACTGTGCTTTTGCTCATTGGGAAACATTGTGACTTTGTTCGTCGATAATGCTGTGCATTTGCTTGTCAAGTAACATTGTGACTTTGCTCTTTTACTTTGTTTGTCAGTGTATACAGTCACTTTGTGAATACTTAACTTTTATGCATTACTGATAGCATAGCCTTTGATTCATTGGTTCTTTGAAGTCTTTAGCAGTATGTTCATGACCATACAAATTATATCAAGTTGACATCAATGACAATACAATACATTAACTGATTTAATGCCTTGCATGATCATCAACTTAACATATTCAAACATTCAATCAGTTATAGTTCATCAAAGATTACAATGAATATTTGGTGAAGTGAAAGAATAGACCAGTTGAAGATGCTACATGGATTTCTCAATCTGAGTTGGATTTATCTTAGGTTGTGGCACCTCAATGATTCTAGGGAATCATTTATTTCAACCCTATTTGTCTGATGCAGGAGCATTCTCAGATGCCTTTCTATCCTCCTCATCTTTGTTCTTTCTTCCAGTAAGTGCCGAGTTGTAGTATATGCTGAGCTGTCCAGTGTTGGCCGAGTTTGTGTTTGTGCTAAGTTTTCCAGTGTTGGCCAGCATTCCTTCTGTGCTGAGTGAACCTGATGCTTGGTTCTTCTTGACCGATCTTTTCTATGATTGGGTTTTTTTCGATCTGACTTATGTATTTAATTTCTAATTGTGCATTTCATCTTTAGACTTATGTTGGGATGTGTGCAAACCATTGGTGGTCGGCCTTCCATCTTTGTAAGCCATTTTTCCAAGTATAAATAGGGATGTATAGTAGTAGGTTAAGTATCAGCTAATGGAGAAAGTAGTAAATTATGATATGAGAAGGTAGAAGATAGAGTAATTCTATATTTTGTAAATATTTTTGGCCACAACCCAGAAGGCCTTATATCCTGGCATGTATGTTGTAATTGGATGAATCAATAAAGCATATTTTATGTTTCTTCTCTCCTTGGTGCTAATCTCTATGTTGTTTTCTCATGTTGTATGTAATCGCAAGGTGGATGGATAGTTGGGTGTGCCTTTGGCCCTGCCTATTCCTGCCCTACCTATGCCATAAGTTGAGCACTTGATGATGATGGAATTTGTACCTCAAATATGATATTTCCATTGTCAATAAGGTCCTATACAAATTTATTCAACTCATACATTTCTTCATGTCATGTCCTCTGATGCATTGATAATCAAAGTACTTATTATTCTTATACCAAGCAAGCTTTGGTTGGCTCTCATCATAAGGTCTAGAATTTGGAAACACCATCGGGTTCTAATCAACAAGTTTCCTAAAGATAACATTGAAGGTTCTATGAGAGAAGTGTACATTTGATGTTGTCATTAATTGGGATTATTATTATTATTGTTGTTGTTGTTGTTGTTGTTGTTGTTATTACAAGGAAACAAATAGGACTGATTGTGAGGCTGTTGTTGAGATTGCTGACATTGTGATGAATTATTATGATTATTTTTGTTGTTGTGATTATTTAAATTATTTTGATTGCCTTGATTGGATGCCTGGAAATTTTGGACATGCCTGACATCTGTCACTCCATCATTGACGACCCCACTATTTTTGGTCCTCAAATTAGGTTTATAATTGTTAGAAGGGGTATAGTGTTTAATGGGACCTTTTTGCAAGAGTCCATCTTCAATATTTTTCCCTTTCTTAACAAGAGACTCAAAAGTGTCAGGTGAAGCCTTTTCCACTTGGAATGAAATTTTAGGTATCATTTTTCAAGTGAAGATATCAATCAAGTGATGATCAGGTATTTTCCAAGACATTATATTTGCAAGGTGTATCCACCTTTGTAGAAAGTTGGAAAAGGTTTCTCCATTCCTTTTCTTGGTGTCACACAAATCACTCAATGATGCTTGGTGTTTGATGTTGTAGGAATATTGCGCAATAAATTTCTCTGCGAGGTTAGAGAAAGTAGATATGGACACATGAGGGAGTGACATGAACCACTCTAGAGTGGGACCACCAAGACTCCTAGTGAAGAGTCTCTTTAGATAATTCTCATTGTAGGAAACTTATTGACATCAACACAAAATTCTTTGAGACATTGAACCAGACATATTTCCCTTTTGTATTTCTCAACTTTAGGGATTGCAAAGCTTAGGGGAAATGATTGCACAGTGATTGACTTGTCAAATGGGTAGGGACATATTTTATCAAAAGAGAATTTATTCTTCCCCCCATTTTTTATGCTATGAACAAGGTTCTTAAGCTCATTGATCTGTTAAGCTAGGTAGGGATCATTGTGTGGTGTGAAATATGGTCTAAATATTTATCCACCTCCAAATTGTGAGGTTGAAAATCCTATTCATGTCGTTCCGACTATAGGGGAGACATATAATAATAAGATTGGGACATTTTTTGAGTGGATGTCTTCATGGAAGATGAAGGAAATGTGAATTATGATGACGAGACTTGATGTGTAGATAGAGGGATGGATTTTTTTCCCTATGTTGAAGACACTAGCACCTGTAATAGTAGAGGTTTTTTTGTGTGGTAAGGGTGCTATTATGAAAGGTCATGTTGGGAAAAACACTAAGGATTTGTTGAAGTTGTTCACCCATCAATTGAAATGTTGGTTGCAAGGTTGATGCAAGAATTGATGTACAAGGCCCATAGAAATGTCCTTCCTCTGTCTTGGGATGATGTTGCATTATAGGCTGAGGCTATGGCCATGTTTACAAGGAGAGATTCATCAAAGTCAACGGGTACTATGAGACCATTCTCGATAAGGTTCATTAATATTTCCCCACTTTTTTGGCTAATGACATTTTTAACCATCTCTATATTGTATGGATCACTAATGAAGTCATTCACCTGAGTAGGTATTTCATCCTAATCCACTAATTCATCTCTTTAGGAACATTAGTGATGTCTTCGACATGTGTTGCATGTCCCTGAAAGAATTGATGAGAAAAAATATTCTCATCATCATGGTTGGGATTTTCTTGTCAGTGCCTCAAGTTTTTAGCTTGTGATCGACTTAAAACCATATAATGGTGGCCTTTGAAGAATGAAAGATGAGAGATGAAATATTATAAATGAGATTAATGAAAGATTTGATGATGGATGCAGGATGGACATAAGACTAGGAGAAAATATTTAGACTTGTTTGATTGTGAGGACATGGCCTCAAGGATTACTGATTTTGATGATTGGAGGATGGTGAGGGAAGGAGCTCAATTTTATTTGATTTAGATGATAAAGGTTTTGGATAACCTTGGTGAAATGAGACCCCATTGAGAATGTATGATTAGATGATTTGTTGATATATTTATTTTACTTGGAGATGGATTGATGATCTCAAGAAACATAGGATATTGATTAGATCAAATTGATTAGTCAAGACACAGTATGTTCTTAAGCAACACCATTTAATTGGGATTGATAAGGATAAGGATATCAATGAAACTTTGAGAAATATTTCAACCTAAGATTGATGGTGAAGGTATGAAAGAGGGGATTTGATGGGTCTTGACTTTGTTTGTATGTATAGAAATCAATACAATGAATCGATTTAGGTCTAAGATGATGATGATGCTCTTAAAATTTGATAGTTATAGAGGGTGATGTGAGTGAAAAGGTGAAGGTCTAATCATATCTATAAAATTTAATAAAGGCAAGATTCAGATAAGATATTTTATACTCTTTGTACACACAAGGTAGTTATGTTGGAGATTTGCCTTTGTGCAAATAGTTGACTGTATGTTTGTCATTGATGACAACATATAGTATGCTACAGTGTTCTGCATGTAATTATCAGTATGGATATGTTGGAGCCTTGCATGTTTAGTATTATGTTGTAGACATATTCATTATGCTATGTTCATACATGGAGATTTAGTTGTGTAGTAGAAGTTGAGTTATGTTGATCTGATTGCCAGTTACAGTTAAAGGAGATTGTTTGTTAAGAGTCGACAATATCTACAGTATTTATTTGGTTGCATCTATCTTCGGGATATGCATGTTTAAATTCATGATTAGTTATGAGTTTAGAATGTTTGGTTAAGAGTGCTTAATGTGTTTCATCTAATGCATGATGTTTGAGGTGATTTAGTGAAGACAACTATGTGGAGCGACGCGTCTACTCATCCTGAGTTGCATGGTTCTATTTGTGTTGCGTGCTTAGTTTATCAAACATGGAAGTTGTTGAAGAGTTTCCTACAGCCAAAGTGATCATATAGCAGTTCATTTGTAATCGCCAAGTGTGAATGAAGAAAAATATATTGAAAAAGAGCAGAGTAGAATGTCAGTTGTATTGGTATAGTAAAGCTATATTATTCATCAATTAAAGATCTATGTGAAGAAGCAAAGAGTGTATATAATTCACTGGAACTGATCAAGGCAACAGGTCTACTTAATAGTTCAATATCAGATATAGTGTATATCTGTTGTGCAGAAGGTCGTAGCCTTCATCATTTGAGCAGCGAGCTTTTGGACAATGTGTCCTCACCCCTAACAGGGTTATTTATAAAAGAATCCTAACAGGGTTCGACCTTTGACCAGGTCACTATACTTATTGTATTGTAAAGATCAACTCCTAACAGGGTTGTAAGATCTTCTAACAGGGATCATTATACACTAGTGCAGTTCTTTGTGGGCGCTAATTCCCATTGGGGTTTTTACCTATTTTGGGTTTCCCTGTAACCAAAATTATGGTGTTATAATCTGTGTTATCTTATTGTGTTTATACTTAATGTTAATTTGTACTTAATTGAATAAATAATTGAAACTTGTAGATAACTGATTCACCCACCCCTCTCAGTTATCTCTTGGGACTATTCCTAACAATTGGTTTTAGAGCCAAGTGCCTTGGAGAGAAGTTTAACAACTTGAGGTTGATCTGATCGCATACTTCAGAAAAGAGAGTCCTAAGTTTGATGGAGAGAATTATTTTGATTGGAAGAAAAAAATTATAACACATTTGCAGTGCGTTGGTTTTGAGATCTTTGAAGTAGCTACTCAAGAAATTGATGTTCCTTCTTTGAGAGACCTTGTTAAAGAAGATGCTACTAGTAAACAAAAGGAAGTATTCACCACTAATGCAATTTCCAAAGAAGCCCTTATAAGTTCCTTATCTGATAGTGAATTCTCTGAGATGAAGAAAGTGGATAAAGCCTACACAATATGGAAGTATTTAGAAGACATGTTTGAAGAAGACATCCAAGCAAAGAGTTCACATAGAAAGACATGGAAAAAGAAATATAACAATTTAGAGATGCTACATGAAGAAAAAATTAGAGCCTACAATCAAAGGATTAATGAAGCAGTTTTAGGAATTAGAAACAATGGTGGAGAAATTACAGAGGAAGACATACTGGATAAATTGATGACTACACTAACAGCAAGTTATGAGAGCAAGATAAACATCTTAGATGAGACTATGCAATTTTCAAAAGACTGCAAGAGAGAGACCTTGATTAGAAAAATTTCAGCATTTGAGATATCAAAGTTGAAGAAAGAACCTAAAAGTGAAACAACCTTCAAAGCCCGAGTCCATGGTAAGATAAAAAACTAGAAGAAATCATTGCTATGATTGCTAAGAAAGAAAGAAAAGGTAAAGGAAAATATGAAGGACAGTTACCATTCAAATGTTTCTCATGTAATAAGATTGGTCACTTTGCATCTAAGTTCCCAACAAGAGTCAAGAAGTTCAGATCAAATTACAAGCCTAAATATACAAAGGAATGCTACCATGCTGAAGATGGAGTGACATATGAAGATTCAGGAGAATATGAAATTGGATTAATTTCAATTGAAGATATTGAAAAAATGTTTTATGAAATGGACATTGAAGATGAAAAGAAAGCACAAGAGTTGGCATTAGTTTCCAAAGAAGACATCACAATAGACTGGACCATTGACAGCGGGTGTTCACATCACATGACATGAGAGAAAGATAGATTTGTACATCTGGATAAGTACAAAGGTGGCATGGTTAGATTTGGAGACAACACTCAGCCTATCATAGGTAGAGGAGCTATCACTTTAGATGGAAAGAACAAAACTGATGATGTTCTGTATGTTGATGGTTTACATCATAAATTACTCAGTGTTGGATAGTTACTTGACAAAGGATATCAATTGGAATTAAAAAAAAACAAGTGCATCATTAATAACAAAGAAGGAGATATTATTGCATCAGGTTCAAAGACTAAAGGAATGTATTTCAACTCAACTCAGAAGTAAGTTTCTTTGTTGCAAAAGTGGATGACAATTGGTTATGGCACAAAAGAATTTGTCATATCAATTTTGACAATATAGTCAAGATAAGTGATGTAAAGGTAGTAAGAGACCATCCTAGTATTGCAAGACCAGTTGATACTATGTGCAGGGAATGTGTGATGGGAAAGCATGTAAGGAGCTCATTCAAAAGTAAATAGAACTCTACAAAGAACAAATTGGATCTAGTGCATATAGACTTATGTGGACCTACACAAACAAGATCATACTACAGTGAAAGGTATTTTATTTTTTTTGTTGATGATCATTCTAGAATGATGTGGGTTGCGTTCTTAAAGGTTAAATCTGAAGCTTTTGAGAAGTTCAAAATATTCAAAGCTAAAGTTGAAAATGAGTCTGGATTAAAGATCAAATGTCTAAGATTAGATAGAGGAGGAGAATTCACTTCTGACATATTTTATGAGTATTATGAAGAACATGGGATCAAAAGATAGTTAAGTGCACCTAGAACCCCTCAGCAGAATGGGATTGCAGAAAGAAGAAATAGGATCATACTTGACACAATGCACACTATCATGATTGAAGGAAAATTTGTACACACCTTGGAGAGATGCAATCAATACTATAGTTTATACTATCAAAATAATTCAATTAAGGCCAGATGCAGACAAGACACCTTATGAACTTTAGTTTGGAAATGTACCTACAGTAAAATACTTCAGAATCTTTGGAAGCAAGTGCTACATCAAGAGAGATGATGGTGTTGGTAAGTTTGATACTAGAAGTGATGAAGGTAATTTTATTGGTTACTCTACTAAAAGAAAATCATATAGATGTTTTAACTTGAGACCGAAGAAAATCATAGAAATTACACATGTGAAGATTGATGAAAAGTTCATGATTCAAGAAAGATACTATGATTATGCACCTATGATTTAAGATGAACCTATATCTATCAGTAAGAAAATAGTTATTGAAGAAATGTTTGACTGTATTGATGTATCATGCAATGACCCTGAACCAAGTAAAGAGGAATCACAAATAATAGATGAGGATATCACACCTAAAGTTCCTAAATTCAGATCTAGATACCATTCAAAAGAAGATATCATTAAAGATCAGAGTAGTAAAGTTTTGATAAGATCTAAAGCAAAAGGTTTAAAAGTTGATGAAGAGGTATGCTTACTTTCACAAATTGAACCTTTAAGTATTGAAAGTGCATGTAATGATTCAGATTGGAAGAAAGAAATGAAAGAAGAATTAGATCAGATAATTAAGAATGACACATGGGAACTAGCCCCAAGACAGTGTGACAAGAATGTGATTAGAAACAAGTGGATATTTAGAAACAAGATGAATGAAGAAGGTACAATGGTAAGAAACAAAGCAAGACTGGTATGTAAAGGATATGCACAAAGAGAAGGAATTGATTACTCTGATACATTTTCCCCTGTGTGCAGATTGGAAGCTATAAATTTTTTTTTAGCCTATGGAAAATTTAAGAACTTTAAATTATATTAGATGGATGTCAAGTTAGCATTTCTGAACGGTGACTTGAAGGAAGAAGTCTACATAGAATAACCTAAAGGATTTAGTTTATCAGAAAAACCTAACATGGTATGCAGACTGAAGAAAGCCCTCTATGGACTTAAGCCAGCCCCTAGAGCATGGTTTGAGAGACTAGATGGTTACTTGACAAAGATAGGATTCAAGAAAGGAGAAAAAAATTGTAACTTATTCATAAGAGAGACAATTGACGGATTATTACTTGTTGTTATTTTTGTTGATGACATTATTTTTGGTGGTAATGACAAGCTTAATGTAGATTTTGCCAAAGAAATGCAGAGCGAGTTTGAAATGAGCATGATTGGACCTATCAAATACTTTTTGGGATTAAATGTAAAACAAACATACATAGGTATACTCATAAATCAATCTAAGTATGTGAAGGAGATATTGAAGACATTCAAGATGGAAGATTGAAAGCCAGTAAGCACCCCCATGATAACAGGAAGTAATCTTTCTAAAGATGATGATTCTATAGCAGTTGACAAGACACTATACAAGTCTATGATTGGAAAATTGATATATCTTACTCAATCTAGACTTGATATTTCTAATGTAGTTGACATTGTTGGAATATTTGTAGCTAAACCTAAATAAAATCATTGAATGGAAATAAAATGAATATTCAGATACTTAAAAGGGACTATAGACTATGGTTTATGGTATCCTAACTTAGAAAATGTAGAACTTCATGTGTGTACAGATGCAGATTAGGCAGGTTGTGTTGATGATAGAAAGAGTACCTCAAGAGGAGCAGTATTCCTTGGAGACAGATTAGTTACTTGGACAAGCAAGAAGTAGAATTGTATTTCTCAGTCAACAAAAGAAGTAGAGTATGTAGCAGCAACATTAAATTGTTCTACAATTGTTTGGATCAAGAAGATGATAAAAGACTTTGGAATTTAGATTAATTATCCTATTGTTATTCATTGTGATAACATTAGCACTATTAATATGTCAAAGAACCCTGTGATGCATGCAAAGACAAAACACATCAAAATAAAATATCATTTTCTAAGAGAAAAATTTGCAGAGAAAGAAGTAAAATTGGATTATGTGAGCACTAAAGAACAGTTAGCAGACATTTTTACAAAGCCTTTACCAAAAGATACTTTTGAGTATCTCAGGGAGAAGCTGGGAGTTATTCCCTTTCCTGAGTCTGACTAGAATTTTCAAGAGTAGTACCTATGCTTAATTGTATTTGGCACCCTTTGCGATTGATGTCAAAGGGGAAGTATATAGTAAGGGGGAGTATATACTCTGGGGGAGTATACAGTAATGAAAAATCAATTGAGGAGATGCAACTGTTAAGAGGAGTTTTTGATGAGGATATTGAGAAGATTGTAAGAATAAAGAGGATACCTTTTGATGGTGGTTTTCATATCATATGTTTCCATCAATGTCAAAGGGGGAGATTGTTGGAGATTTTCCTTTGTGCAAATAGTTGACTATATGTTTGTCATTGATGACAACATATGGTATGCTGCAGTGTTCTATATGTATATGTTGGAGCCTTGTGTGTTTATTTTTATGTTGTAGACATATTCATTATGCTATGTTCATACACGCAGATTTAGTTGTATAATAGAAGTTGAGTTATGTTGATCTGATTGCCAGTTACCATTACAGGAGATTGTTTGTTAGGAGTAGACAATATCTACAATGTTTCTTTAGTTGCGCCTATCTTCGGGATATGCATGTTTAAATTCATGATTAGTTATGAGTTTAGAATGTTTGGTTAAGAGTGATTAATGTGTTTCATCTAATGCGCAATGTTTGAGTTAATTTGGTGAAGTCGAATGTGTGAAGCGATGCGTCTACTCATCCTAAGTTGCACAGTTCTATTTGTGTTGTGTTCTTAGTTTAGTTGACACAAAAGTTGTTGAAGAGTAGCTACAGTCAACGTGATCATATATTTTGAGGAAGATACTTATAGAAGTTCATTTTTAATTGCTAAGTGTGAATGAAGAAAAAGATATCGAAAAAGAGAAGAGTAGAATGTCAGTTGTATTGGTACAGTAAAGCTATATCATTCATCAATTAAAGATCTATGTGAAGAAGCAGATAGTGTATACAATTCACTGGAACTGATCAAGACAAAAGGTCTACTGAACAGTTCAATATCAGATATAGTGTGTATCTATTGTGCAAAAGGTTGCAGCCTTCATCATTTGAGCAGTGAGCTCTTGGATAGTGTGTCCTCACCCCTAACAAGGTTATTTGTAAAAGACTCCTAACAGGGTATGACCTTTGACTAGCTTACTATACTTATTGCATTGTAAAGATTGACTCCTAACAGGGTTGTAATATCTTCTAATAGGGATCATTATACACTAGTGTAGTTCTTTGTGGGTGCTAATTCCCACCGGGGTTTTTACCTATTTTGGGTTTCGCCATAACCAAAATTGTGGTGTTATAATCAGTGTTATCTTATTGTGTTTATACTTAATGCTATTCTATACTTAATTGAATAAAGAATTGAAAATTGCAGATAACTGATTCACCCCCCTCTCAGTTATCTCTTGGGACTATTCCTAACAAATTAGGTTTTAACTTTCTTATATTTCCCCAAATTAGGCCATGAAATTTAGAATTTTGGACTCTATAGGATTGATTTGGTCAAAATAACTAGACGATCGGGTAGGTAACTCCAAATATTCAGCATTTGCAGTTTCTTCAAGCTCACTATTTTTTGGTGGAGATGACAAATTTCAGATGCAGATGATCATCTATGGAGATGACAATCTCAGTCCAGAGACAATAATTGATGAAAATTTCAAGGTTTGACTGATTTGGTTCATTTTTTTTGATGGTAAGACCTAATTTCAATCACACATCAAGGCATTAAATACGCTAAGTGTACCTTGATTCAAATGCAAACATTCAAATTTTGCAAACACACGTCTAAAAATAGTCCATCAATGGACAAAGCAAACTTGTAGGAGACAAGCAATTGTGATATTGGGAAATTGATACAAAATTGAGAATTTCTTTTTGTGTATGTTCAAGTGATTTTTTTAAGTCACCTTGTGTTTTTATGTGGTTTGTAACAACGAAGATAGTAAAAGAAGTTCCTACCCTAAATAATTGGCTTACTCCTCAAACAATTTTCCTACATCTTGATATCCCTTATTCTCATACAACCATGTCACCTCCTAAAGGGGGCTTGCATTTTTATTTTTGTTTTTGCAAGAGCTATGGATAATACAGTCAAAGGAGACTACAAAATGAGACCTCCAATTTTGTATTATCCTCTTTAAAACACTCAAGGGGATACTTATGGTGGGTGTCTTCAGGAGGGATTCTTCCCTCTCCTTGCACAAATATTATGATAATTTTGGAGGTGAACCATTTGGATTTTAGTCTAGGGTGTCTAGTAAGTGAATCCATTCAAAGATATCTTATGAATCATACAAGGCCTCATGGTAGCGCAAACGCTTTTTAGGTCCTATAGACCCCAGAGGATACCAAATACAAGATATATTTTCCCTTCGAGAATTTAATCTCAAGAAGGTATTTGATTATAGTGGGTTGGAAGAGGCTAGCTTTGCCTTGTTCCCACGAGATTTTTCCCTCAATGGAATGCCCTCTAATAGGTATACATGAAATGAAAGTGGATCACAACTAAGGGCCAGGATTTCTAATTGTCTTTGAAAGACAAGAGCATACTATCCTACCAAATTTGCTTCTCCCAAGCACTCCAAACACACATTCATTTACCTAGGATTGTTTTCTAAGTGATGAATAAAGTAGGTGAAAGTTTCTGATTGCCTCTAAGAGACAAGAGAATACTTCCCTACTACCTGAAAAATCACTACAAGTAAATCCTTTAATTAGATGCCTAAAAAAAAAAGCTAATCAAAGAAAAAAAGTTTTTTTGTATCTCTTAGGAAAACTGCAAGACAAGCATTAGAAGTTTGGTGTTAAAATATTCATCATGACATCCTGCAAAAAACAAGTTTATTCTATTTAAAACTAAGTCTTCAATGGGAAACCTACATACAGTGTTAGTAGTTTCAAAGAGTTCTCCAATTTGAAATGCTACAAAAGATAAATAGATCAGTAACATGAAATTCAACAAAATCTAAATGTCTCTATCCTAGGTTGGAGACATCAATCTTAGAGTGCAGATGATGATCTACGCAGATGAAGATCAATAGAAAAAGTCAAGAGCCAGACTGACATGTATCACCAGTTATCAACATGCAATTCAAGGAACATAGTCGATGATCTATAAATAGAAAAAATTCAGCTAACTATGGTGGTAAAAATTCAAATTTTTATCACCATTTAATTTCATAAAACCGTACTACAGTCAGAAAACCGAATCCTAATATGTCAGACTACCACAAAAATAAATTTAAAACATTAAAAATTTTAACTTCTGTTAACAGGGCGGAGACACCAGTCTCTTAGCAGAGACATTGATCAATGTAGATGTTGATCTACGCAGCCGACAAAGCCAGAGTAGAGATGACTCTGTATAGTCTTAGATGACATTCCCCAATTTTGGCATGTGAATGACAGATTTTTGAAAATTTGAAAATGTGTTTAGGGATGTGTTTCCCACTGGGAATGCCAAAATGTTTATGATTAAAAAACTACCTGTGTAGAACAAGCTCAAACATGAAAACATTGGTTGTAAATCAATCTAATCTAACATGTTCATAAAAATTGCAACTACACACTGGCTTCAAACATAACCTCTGATGAGCCGAACAAGTGCACTCAAGACTTGTTGATTTGATCTTAGAGAGGAATGTGGGTGTTTTCTCCCAACACAAAATACAAATCCAACTATTGATTACTTCCTTGAGGTGATTGATCCTACAATGAAAAACTAATGGATTGATGAAGAACTCAAGAGAAAGTATGAAGAACTTATCTCAAGATTTCACCATTGATGCAAATAGAAATTCAAACTATAATGCTAAGATGAAATGCAAGATTTTAATTAAGATTCATTCACCATTAACCTAGCATGTGATTTCTAGATTCAACAATGAAATAAGCATGAAAATCATGAAAATGAACTATGAAATCCTAGAGCAATACTAACTTGATAACAATGCATAAAATGAGAGATAATTTCCAAGGAGTGAGGACTCCTATTTATAGATTTTTGGAGGGAATGGAAGGGCTTGGATGAGGTGTAACCTGTGGAATCCACATAGGAGCCACATAAGGGACACAAAGGAAAAACGACATGCCTTGCAAAAAGTCAACTTGGAGCATTTAAGGTTTGGGAGGCTCAATGTTGATCACACATGTGTGAGCAACCTTGGGGAAAAGAGTGGGGGACAAGGTTGTAAGGAAATTTAAGGAAGTTGGGTGGCTTCCTTGGGATGAGTTTCTCACACATGTGTGAGAAAATATTTATCACTTAAAAAATTTAGGAGTCAACTTTTTAGGCTAATTAAGTAGGATGAATTAATGAGTAGGCTTATTAGGATGAGAGTGATGGGTGTAGACTAGGATTTTTAGGTGTTTTTAGGATTAATCCAAATTATATTTAGACTAATCATAGTTTAGTAGAATATTAGAATGTGGAGGGAATAAATAAATTAAAATTTATTTAAAAGGGGATTTAATGGAGGGAATGTACTAAATACAATTTAATACATTTAGAGGGATGTATTCAAATTTAATTTAAATACCTTAGGAGATGAACCAAATTTAATTAAATAGGTAGGAGAATACAATAAATTAATTAAAATTAACTATAATGTTATGAGGGAATATTAATTAAATTTAATTTAATTAATAAGAGTGTTAAGGGACGATTTTAGGCATCTACAATATCTAGACAACTATGCTAGATCATCAAATATTTTTGGTATATCGTCTATAGCATATAATGATCTATCGTTGGCCACGCCTTTTTGGTTGTGGTTGTGGTAGCTCTTGGGAAATTTAATAGATATTGTAACATCTTATGTGTGGCCTATTTGTGGGTCATAGTGTAGCATATAATTGGTCTTATGTATCAATGCTATGTATTAAATGTAATTGTAATGTTTTTAACATTAGGGTTGTCACACGTTTGGTGTGAATCTGGCATATGTAAGATCATATACTGGTATAAATAAAGAAGAACCTCTTTGTATCTGTGAGTGTGTGTATTTGGTAGTATGCAGGATGTATGTGAAGGGACTATGAATCCATGCTAAGGAGATCCATGTTCATGCAGAGAAGTCTGTTGGTTTTAGTGATGGATTCTATCTCTCTCCATATCTTCTGGTAGTAAGCCCCTATGTATCGACAATGAGCCTTTTTATATTGGCAATGAGCCCTATTCGTAGTGAGCCTTAATATTCTGGCAGTGATACTTATTGTACCTATAGTGAGCAGTATCGACAGTGAGCCATTGCAAAAATCACTATATCGGTGTCACCTTAACAAGGGTTTTACATTTCATGCGAATTAGCTTCTCTGTGGTTTTTCCCTTCTTGGGATTCAATGTAACATATTGGAGTTATCTATGTCAGTGTTTCTATGTTCTTAATGCTTACATTTTATGTGGATGTTTGATGTTCTTAACCGATAAATTTTAAGTTGATAATATTGTTGATTTAGATTTGACCAAAATAAGAAATTTTTTTATTAGTTGTGTGGAAAAAATTGATTCATCCCACTCTCAGTTATTTGGTCTGCTCAACATAAGTTAAATATTATTCCTTTCTTATACTTTATGTTATATTTTATGTAATACTTTCAAGATGTTTGAGAGTGGTTTCAAATTCATAGGAGCTATAATAAAGATTCTTAATTTTGGGGAGATTCTACATAATTTTAGACTTAGCAAAATCTTAGGAATCCGCATGTTTCCATCAACATGATTCTCATGTGGAGAATTAAGTGTGTCTTTCCATTCTTTTCGAGTAATTGGAGTCATCTTGGAACTCTTGGTTGTGTATCTTATTCTTTCACTTGTGCATGATCGTTTGAGGATGATTGATGTTGTTCATTTCTTATATTTATGCTCATGTGTTTGGTTATCATTGAACTATGTTATAAATGTTATACCTTAATATTTTCAAAAAAAAATTGTTAGTGCATAGTTGACCCATTATCTCCAAGGGGTCCTTGGCGGGGTATTACATGGGACATTTTGACATTGATGAATAAAGAAAATACCTTTTATATGCAAAGTTGTGTATTCTTTTCTTTTTGTAAACACTTGCATAAATATTATGTTCATTTAATAAAATTTCCTTGACCAAATAGGGAACTCAAGGACAAAAATTGAGGGTTTGGGGCGCAAAATGTGATGCGGGATAAAAAAAAGGTTTTTTTACAAAATATTTTAATTTTGACTACTTGGGAACTGAAATGAGGCACATGACTAAAAATGGGACACATGGGATTGGAAATAGGTTTTGGGACACGAGGACCAAAAATGGGCCTATAGGACAAGTAATGTGCTATTTTAGTGAAAAATAAGAGTCAAAGACAAAAAGATAGGTTATGGTACCCAAAACACAATAGGGTACCAAAATTGCAATGTGGGTTCCACAACAAGCTCTAGGTCCCAAAACCAGCACCTAGTGCACAATGGAATGGGTGCACACTGAAACTGGTGTGCAGCCCCCATGCGGTTGGTCTGTGGGACAAAAGATTGTCTCAGGGGTCCAAAACAATTTTGTGGGTAAAAAAAAGGCTTTTGGGTCTTAAAATGGTGTACACAACCTAAAACAAGACATGAGATTCTTCCATATCATTACTATTCAAGACCATTACATACTATTACAAGACTATTAGCAACATAGTGTCCTACTCTTCCAAAATTAAATCATTTGAAGGTAAACTTACCTTTTTATTTTCAGGATCCTTTATTTAGTTTTCTAACAAAGTTTTTTTCCTTATCCAAATCAAAATCCTCTTCCTTTTGAGTATCCTTGAAGGTAGCATCTTTATTTTCATGTTTTTTTTCCTTGAGTTCGGAAAGCCCAAAAGTAGTGACAACACCATATAGCTCATTTAAGACCTATACTTTCCCATATATTTGTTGATATTGTGGTGACTGATCATGTAGTAGGTGTTGATATTGTGGCAACATGTCAGGTAGTTTTGGTGCTTTTTTGGGAAAAAGAAGACCGATATTGTAAAACCCTAAAATGGTTGATTTTAGAGGTTGCCCTAAAATGCATGTTATAAGCGTTTGAGATGTATAATGCATTGTAAGGTTGTGTATGTTTTTGCTGGATAATAAGAAAGGTTGGACGAATGTGTAGGTGGACGTAGCCCAGGTTTTGGGTGAACCATGTTAAATCTGTGTGTTATCTTTGTTTAGTTTCTTTCTTCTATTGTTTCTGCATATAACTATTTATTCTTATATTGTTCTAGTTCTGTCAAAGCCTAACAATATTAACTCTATTATATATAAATTAAAAAGGTTTTGTAAATTTTTGTCATTGTCCTCATAACTTTTAGAACTACTTCATTATCTTCAAGTACTCCTCCAGGGTCATTGACGGAGTTAACAATTTACTTTCTCAATGCAGGTAACCTTCAATTATCATAATCAAACATTTTCAAGGTTTTGAATTTGTGCTTTATATTATACATCTTGATTTGTTTGATCTTCTTATCTTCATAAATACTAGCAATATTTTTCCATACACCAAGTGCAGATTTATAACCTATAAATTTCAACAATTACAAATCACCCAAACTACTAATAATTATATTTATCTCCTTATCATTTTTCTCATGTGCCTTGATTTTTTCCAGAGTAGTAAGAATGCATGAAATAATTGGATCATATTGCTTTCTATTTTATCAAGAAATCTATATAGAAAAGAGTCCAAATGAGATTCCATCCTTTCCTTTCGAAAGAAATAATCCAATTGAACTTAGGTACCTTAATAATGTTTTCACTAGCCATACTATATCTACCTCAAGTAGTTAATATTCACAAAAAATAACCTTTCTTTGATATTATTGATCCCTAAGAGTCTCATGCCTAAATAAAGGCAGTAAGGAAGCTTTACAAGAGTGAGACAGGGGTGCGTCTTGCGTAGAAACCTTCTAGATTTTAGAAGTTAGTTCTTTGTGTTAGGGTTTAGAGGAAAGGGAAAGGAGCCTTTTGCAAGTAAACTAAGCTAAGGGAGACATAAAAAATATTTTTGGATAGGGTTAAGAGAAGATGATATTTACAGAGGTTTGACCATCCTTGGTTATAGATTCATGCCTTTACCCACAAAGACACAATGTACCACAAATCCTTCATTGTTGTATGGAAGAACAAAATGCCAAATTCTGAGTGACATATGGAAACATATTTAGATCCCAACCTTGGGAAGCACCTTCAGGGCTCCGAAAAAAAATGTAAAAATCCTAAGGAGTGCATAAATCCATACACCCACATACATGGTATATGAACAATATTCTTGAATAGAGGAAGGGAAAGAGGAACCAATAATGTGCTCTTGCTTTTGGACAAAAACAATTCGTATACGGGTTAAGTGAAAGAACAATGACCCCCAAAGAAAATATTCTCAAGGAGAAGGTTGTAAATGGTATAATTTATGTTATATGTTAGGTGAACTGTGAGGATTAAAAAACATTCATGACCACATATACACCTTATATAATCCTTCAAATTTAGCATCTATAATTGGATACTTTACTAGGACCTATTAGATCCCATTTTGGTGATTTCAAGGTCTGAATACCTGTTATTCTTGATCCTAGAAACTTGTCCTTTCTCTCCCCACTTCTTTTAATATATCTTGATATTTGATCCTAATTATGGCCCATTTACCAAGGTAAAAAATGCCAATGGAATCATGTCCATGGGACAGAATGCCAAAGGTGTCTTGTCCCAGGAAATTGGGGCCCTAATTTGGCCTAGGGCCCGATATCAGGGTATTAGCAGGAGTTGTAATTTCATGGTTGGAATGGATCATTTTTGAATCTTGAAATGATGAAGATAAAAGGAACTTATCTCTCCTCATTTTTCATATCAAAACCATACTCAAGCATTTGGAAATCAAGTTATCAAGATTTTCAAGAAATCAAGAGAAATTGAGCATTTGGATTCAAGATTTGAAGTCAAGCATCAAAGATCAAGATCTCCAAGTCTCCAATTCTTCAAGATTATTCAATTAAAAGGAATCTTCTCCAATCAATGCAATTTTATCTCCCAGGATGGCCAAGCAAAGGAAGTTTCAATCAAGAAAGAATATTTTTCCTTCATTCTCATCTCTCTTTCATTGCAAGCAATTTTCAAGCATACCAACATTCAAGATCTAGGAGTGAGATTAATAAATCTATGAATTTGTGAGAGAATACTTGATTCTAAATCACATACCAAGGTCAAATATTTGGATTTCAAGCAAATTTCAAGCATATTCATGGGTATGAGAAATTCCTACATCCGTCCATGAGGGTTTATGTAAGTTAAATATACCATTTGCCTTTTTACATACTTTCCTTTATGAAATATATTTTCATTTTCATGGTTGATTCCTAAACAAGGGTTTGACCAAGGAAAACCTCTTTATACAATAATTTTTTGCATTTTTTTGTTCAAAGTAACATGTTGCAGAGCCACCCGATCAAAATTGAAAAGATCATACAAAGTCAGAAAGACCCATGATATTTTAATTAGTTTTGCCAAGTAAGAATGCCATTGGTGATTTTTTCCCAGGTACATGATGAGTTTCATCCTTTCCTCTTTATTTTTAGCTCAAATTTCATCTACAAGTTAGATCTATGCTTTGGTTTCCATTTTTGTACTTTTCTGCTCACTGTTTGCCCAAATCAGTCTATTTTTTTTAGTTTTCAGTAACTTATCTATTAATCACTTTAATCACATTTGAACATCATTATCATTTTCATCAATCAAATATTTGAGTGAAGGATCATTTTAACACTCAGTGTTTGAGTTTCCTCTTGAACCTAGTGGGGCATCTTCCTTCCAAAATATGTAATTCATGAAAAGGAGAAGTGATTTTACCTATCTATGTCATCACTTCCCTTTTCACCTTATACATTTTTGGTGAGCCTGAATCTTCTTACATACTTTTAATATTGGTATTTATATCCTCTTTGCATGTTCTCCTTTGTATGCATAGGTTCACCTTACACATTTTTGGTGAACCCGCCTTATAACATTTCAATTCTGATTTTGGTGTTTAGATCTACTTTGGTGCAGGGGCACCTCTGCAAACTCCAAGGCTCACCATGAGACCCACTGAAGACAAAGGAGTAAAGACATCCCTAAATTTTAATTGGGATATATTTCAGCCAATAATGGCATGATGTAATGAACAATTTGATTTAAAATTAATAAGTCCTAGAAGTCCTGGTAAAGGACTTAGAACCAAAAATAAGGTAAAATGGGTTAATAGTGCCCAAGGGTCCAATTAGGGTCTAGAATTCTTTGAAAAATTCAAATAGGTCCTAGGGATTGGATCCATGCAAATATAAGTGTTAGTTTGATGAAATAAGCACTAATTTGTAAGTTGGGAAATTTAAATATTTGAATTCCAATGGTAAGTGCAATTATGTGGGAAAGTTGTTTTGGAGTGTTTTAGGATTAACTAGTCCATCCAACTGATCCAATGTGGTTGGGGAAGTTATTAGGAGTCCATATAATGAAAAAAAGAGACCATTGTAAGTGGTTATAAGGAGAATGTACTGACTGTCTCAGAAAAAGAAATGAAATCTCAAAATTTTTGATTATTTCCATATGTTATTTGCACGATTTGAGTTCCTACAAGTTAGATTGTTGTTTCTAATGTAGTAGGGATATTATTTTTATCATTTTAGACAATCTTAGATGCTTTGAAAGTTCATTTGAATCTGATTTCTCCATTTAGTATTGACTGGTCTTTCAAAGTCACTATTTTTACTTGATAGTTTGGTCTTTTTGCAATGAAATGGATCATTCCATGAATGAAAACACTTTGATTCTCATGGAATGGTGCCATTATGATTTTTACAATATATTTATAATAGAGATAATGTAGTTTGATTGAAAAGAGATAGGTGATCACCAAGAATAGTGAAGGAAACTTGATGAAAATGCTTGCTAGAGTGTAGCAACCACTAATCTAGTTGAAGGAGATATCTATTTTATGTTTTGGGTTATCTTAGAATGAATTATTAATGGTGAATCCACCATTGGTTAATCATAAAAGTGCTTGGAAACCATACATTGAGAAAGCCCTAGTTGTAAGAGCAATTTGGTGAGGCTATGTCAGAAACCCCATTGGGGTAACTTGCTGGTGACAAAAAAATTAAAAAATCCTTGGTTTTAGACCATTTCATGACTCTTTTCCAAGTGGCACATTGGGGAAATAGATAGAAATGGTACTTCCTTTGTAAATGCACCCAAATTAGCACTCTTGAAGACAATGAAGAGTCAATTTTTGGGACAGTTGGTCCAAATTACCTATATCAAATATTTTGATATGTTGTGTGAAAGGATAATGGGTGTTTGAATCTATAATTTTTTTGGGAAGTGTTTTAGGAAAAAAAAGTTATGTGGGGAAATCTCGCTGGTTAAGGCTATAAGGATAGAGAGCCTAAAGTGAGATTTGGGTGTAAGAACTTGGAGTGGAACTTCAAGAACCTTTTGAACATTGTTAAAGGAACATTTTAAGACATTTTTAATCCCTATAATAGTAAGGGAAATGAGAGAATTCAAAGTGATAGGTTAGAGGCATATTGGCACTTGGGGTCACTTGGGTGAGGAACACCATTGAAGAGACCAAGAACAACTTGTTGAAGAAATAACCCCATACTAACCTACCACCTCTACATAAATTGGTATTAGAGCCTAGGATCATCCTTGGTGAAGATTTGAGGAGTTTCTTTTGAGGTCTTTGTTGGATTGATCCTTTGTAGAAGCCTTGGAGTGTTCATTCCTCTTAGAGTGTTCCAGAGTTGATCCATACTTCAGAGATGTCAGAAGGAGATGAAGATGGGATCCCTTAGAGGGTCACAAATGCTAAAATTTCTAAGTTGGTAAGAGATTAGATGGAAGACAATAGAAGGTTAAGAGAATAATTGGAAAGGCTAACTAACCTTGTGGACAAACAAGGAAATGGAGAATATCATGAAGATGAGGAAAGATTTGTAGAAGAAAGAGAGGAACCTGTTGATCCTGAGGATGCAATATTGGAAAGAATCTTGAAGGCAGTAAAGCTTCGGGACTCAAAGGTAAAATTTGAACTTCCTATGTATGATGGAAGGATGGATGATGAACTTTGATTGGTTTGATTCAATGCTCTTGAAAATTGCTTTGATTGTTATGATGTTGAAGATAGAATGAAAGTTAATATTGATAAGTCTAGAATGAAAGGACATGCATTATTATGGTGTGATAACTTGCAGGCCGATAGGATGAAGAAGGGTTGGTCTAAGATCACATCATGGAAAATAATGAAGGAGAAGATGAAAGACAAGTTCCTTCCTGAAGACTACACAATATAGTTGTACAAGAGGATGCAAGGACTGAAGCAAAAAGACATGGATGTCTCAAGGTATATAGAGGAATTTCACAAGTTGGATATAAGAGAAACACATGATGAAGATGCGGAAGAGAAGGTAGCATGGTACCTTGGAGGATTAAGGTACAATATTAAAGATGAAATGTTAATGGATACACCTACAAACTTGGAGGAGTGTTTCAAGTTAGCCATGTAGGCTAAAGACAAGTTGAAAATGAGACAAGATAGACAAGGAAGTGGAAGAGGTCAAGAAACTAGAGGAAGAGGTGACAGGTCCAATGAAGGACAAGTGAAAAATAAAAATGACAAGGGAAAAGAGTTAATTACTGATACAAGACAAAGATGAGGCACAAGATATGTTAGGGGTAGTGGTGTATTCACTGGTACATGCTTTACATGTGGAGTAGTAGTGCATAGATCCTACAAGTGTCTTGAGAGAGGTGTAGAATTTAAGAAGGTGGAGAGAAGAGTCACTTTGACACAAGATGAAGAAGAAGAAAAGAAGGAAGAAAGAGTATCACTTGCAAAAGATCCAATCATGGAAGGAGACTTCTTGATGGTAAGAAGAAGACAACACATGCCAAAGGAAACTAAGGTATCAGTTTTTAGAACTAATTGTGAAATCTATGGTAAGTTGTAGAATGATCATTGATTATAGTTCATTTGAAAATTTGGTAGCTTATGAGATGGTAAAAAAACTTAATTTGCAAAGATTTCCCATTTCTAAACCATATAAGGAATCATGGGTGAGTGATGAGAAAAACATTGTTGTTAGAGAACAAGCATATGTTGATTTTTTTAGTTGGTGCATATAGTGATAGGGTTTTATGTGATATAATCCCTATGACCTATTGTCATATTATTCTTAGAAGGCCATGGCTAGCCTCTAAGGATACAATTCATTATGGTTTATCAAATATATATGTTGTGTATAAGGAGGGTAAGAAATTCACACTTACTCATTTACCAAGTGATGATATTAAGGAAGAAATAATTGTATGTTTTGGTGCCAAGAAATATGTTACTCTGCAGGGGCAGATGAAGAATGGTTTTGTGGATACAGATATGAAGCATAAGACTTCATTGGTGATGATGAAAAGTGCATTTGCTTCTAAGGAATATAAGAGTTCTAATTTTCAATAGATAGTGAGCAAAAGAGGAGTGTTCATAGGAAAATTTTGGTGTCCTATTGTGTTACCAAGGAAAGGTGATTTTGGTATGTCTATGAAGGACAATGGCAGGGGTCTATTTTATTCTAAGGAACAAATGAAAGGGCAGTTTGAGTGGGCACTAGTTGACTGTCCTAAAAAAACAAGGAGGAAGATCACCATTAGTGGTGAAAAAGATAATTTTTATTTTGTGTTTTTAATACTTTGAATGCAAGTTGCAGTCATGTGAAGGATGTTAAGTTGTAAGTGAAGAGTTTCAAGTATCCATCTAGGCGAATGGGTGGCAAGAAGACTACATCTCTCCACTCTTGGGACAAGAGTTTCTTTGAAGGTGGGGTGTATGGTGTAGGGGAACCTCTGCAAACTCCAAGGGTCACCATGAGACCTACCGAAGACAAAGGAGTAAAGAAATCCCTAAATGTTAATTGGTATATATTGAAGCCAATAATGACAAGGTGTAATGAACAATTCAATTTAAAAGTAATAAGTCCTAGAAGTCCTGGTGAATGACTTAGGACAAAAAATAATGTAAAATAGGTTAATAATACCCAAGGGTCCAATTAGGGTCTATAATTATTTGAAAAAGTCAAATAGGTCCTAGGGATTGGATCCATGCAATTAGAAGTGTTAGTTTGATGAAATAAGCACTAATTTGTAAGTTGGGAAATTCAAATATTTGAATTCCAAAGTTAAGTGCAATTAGGAGGGAAAGTTATTTTGGAGTGTTTTAGGCTTAACTAGTCCATCCAACCAATTCAATGTGGTTGGGGAAGTTAATAGGAGTCAATATAATGCAAAAAAGAGACCATTGTAAGTGGTTACAAGGAGAATGTACAACTGTCTTAGAAAAAGCAATGAAATCTCAGAATTTTTGATTATTTCCACATGTTATTTGCATGATTTGTGTTCCTACAAGTTAGATTGTTATTCCTAATGTAGTAGGGATATTATTTTTATCATTTCAGACAATCTTAGATTCTCTAAAAGTTCATTTGAATCATATTTCTCCATTTAGTATTGACTGGTCTTTCAAAGTCACTATTTTTACTTGTCTGTTTGGTCTTTTCGCAATGAAATGGATCATTCCATGAATTAAAACACTCTGATTCTCATGGAATTATGCCATTATTATTTGTACAACATATTTCTAACATATCTTATGCAGTTTGATTGATAAGAGACAGGTTATCACCAAGAATAGTGAAGAAAACTTGATGAAAATGCTTGCTAGAGTGTAGCAGCCACTAATCTAGTTGAATGAGATATCTATTTTATGTTTTGGGTTATATTAAAATGATGTATAAATGGTGAATCCGCCATTGGTTAAGACTCAAATTTCTTGGAAACCATACATTGAGAAAGCCCTAGTTGTAGGAGAAATCTGGTGAGGGTATGTTAGAAAATCCACTGGGGAAATTTGATGGTGACAAACAAATTGGAAAATATTTGTTTTTAGACTATTTCATGACTCTGTGCCAAGTGGCATGTTGGGGAAGCAGATAGAAATGATATTCCCTTTGTAAATGCACCCAAATTAGCCCTCTTGAAGACAATGAACAATCGGTTTTTGGGATAGTTGGTGAAATGTACCTATACCAAATATTTTGATATGTTGTGTGAAAGGATAATGGGTGTCTGAATATATAATTTTTTTGGGAAGTGTTTTGGGAAAACAAAAATTTATGTTGGGAAAACTTGTTGGTTAAGGCTATAAGGATAGAGAGCCTAAAATGAGATTTGGGTGTAAGAACTTGGAGTGGAACTTCAAGAACCATTTGAACATTTTTAGAGGCAAATTTTAATCCATTTCAAATCCCAATATTAGTAAGGGAATTGGGAGAAGTTAGAGTGATAGGTTAGAGGCATGTTGGCACTTGGGGTCACTTTGATGAGGAACACCATTGAAGAGACCAAGAACAACTTGTTGAAGCAACAACCCCATCCTAACCTATAATCTTTGCATCATAATTTACATGATCTACATTAGATCTTTAAAACTTGATATTTAGATATGCTTTTCATAATAAATTATTATTTTCTTAGTTCAATTGCATATCTATTTCAAATATTGTAATTGTATTAGATATATCCTTTCTTTCATTCTCTTGTTCATGAGTGTCATTACCTTGAGTCCTATTCATAAAATTATGATTAGTAGAAGTTTTAGACTTATGGGTTTTGTTGATCCCGAGTCCTCTATTTTTCCTAGGAATCATGATGAGACCAATATGCCTCCTAGTGATGTTAATCCTATTATTGAAAAAAAATCTTCTGAGTATTCTCATGATGAATATAAGGCCTTAAGAGTCCCTCCTATGCAAGCTCAAAAAATTTCTCATGACTTTGAAAAATTTGAGCAATGGTTAGGACAAGAAAACTCTAACCGCGAGGTCATATTCATTGTAGAGGGTTTGGGGAAGATAATTCATAATAATGAACATGGTGTTAATATCTTGCATAGTATCTCTCACCTCATTGATAAAAATGTCAAGCTGCTTAGAGATTGTGCCTAAGATCTAGGTTTCATTCTACCAAATTCTAGTGTGTAGACCTCCATACCTCTCTCGAGCTCTGTTCCTAGCATATCTACCTATGCTCCACCTATCATAAGAATTCCATTTAAAATATCAACCCTACACATATTATCATTCCTAATCCTATAGTTTCAACCATTCCTTATAGTGTTCCATGTGTTTATTTACCTCCCTCTATGCTCACTTACAATAGTGTTCCTTTTCATATTCCATTCCTTCCATTCCTCATAATGCTCCAAACATTTCACACATATCTCCACCACTCTTTCTACCGATTCTACTATAATAGCTTGGCTCAAACTGTGTCTTCCTTCCAACGAAAAATTGCTTGCATGACCCAATCCAAGTTCAACATCCATACTTGTGATATTTGTAGTCCTTTGTGCTTGGATATTATCCATTCTATCACTCCTCAATACACATAGTCCTCATCTTGAGACTTATAATGGTAAAATTGATCCTTTGACCCATGTCAAAACTTTTCAAACCTTGTGTAGTGAATTCTCTCACGATCATAGGTTCATGACTAAGTTTTTTACTAGAACCTTTCGAGATAAGGCCTTATAATGGTATTTTTTTTGCCTCCATATTCTATTGACTCATTTCAAAATCTTGCTAATGCTTTCATCCAACAATTTCAAAAAAAATTGGTCATAAGATCTCTTTGACTAATTTAATGCATTACAAACAAGGTGTTAAATAAAAAGTGATTGATTTCATTAGTAGATTTAAGCCTTTGTATGCTCAAATTAATTTCTATCCTGTGCTTGATATTGATGTGCGACATATTTTCATTTCTAATTTACAAAAGGACATTAGAAATAAGATTTTGTTTTCTAAGTTTTTTTTTCTTTTAATCAATTATGTGCAGTGCTTCATAATTATCAACTTCAAGTGAGTCATTTTGAGAGCATCACTCCAAAAAATCTAGTTGATAAGAGTGATTTCGCATCCTATAACAAGTCTCAGAAACCAAATAACTTCACCAAAATAAATAATTCATTGAACAATGCTGATGAGAAAGTGGCAAAAATATCCAAAGGTGTGACTCCCTTGTCATCTGTTTTTAAACCTTCTCAGGTTTTTTCTCAACTTTTTGAATTTTTGCATAATGTGACGTTGAAATCAATTAATGTTAAAGTGTTAACTCTTCCTTTTGTTAAACTAATTGACACATCTAAACCTTTTCCCAAATACTTTGATCACAAAGATTTTTTTCAATATCATCATCAACCTAGTCATGATACTAAGAAGTGTTTCTGTTTGAAATCTATTATTCAAGGCCTCATAGATTATAGTACTATATCTATTAAGGGTATTAATGATCAAGGAAAAAAATATGTGGCACCTCCCAACCAAAATTTGCAAATATATACCAATCTCTTGTCGTCTCATTCAAGCAATAATATTGAGTCTACCCAATCTTTGCCTTCTTCTTCTACTTATCTTGTTGACTATGATGACAAGTGTGTTGAAGATAATAATGTTTCAAACCTTATCAATTAAAACAAACCTAAACCAAAACCTAACCTGAGCTTTACATTACTTTTTAACCTAATGAAACAATTAAAGCACCTGATGGTCCTCTTTACGTTGTTGCAAAGGTTAATGATCTTTATTCCCGTCATGTCCTTATTGAACCTACATGCATGGTGAATGTGATATCTAAAGAAAATCTTTTCAATAGATGATTGCAACATGATTTTTATGGAAAATTTAATGTTATGATCCAAACTTACAATGGTTTTCTTTATCTAACCCATGGTTCTATGACATTTCTCATAGAATTTGGTGGTAAAACTTTAGATGTCACATTTGTTTTCATCCCAACTTCTAATCAGTTTCAAGTCAAACTTGGTCTTCCTTGGATTACCTCCATGAAAGCTATATCCTCTCCTATCCATAAGTGTTTTTAAATTTTACCATAATGGAGGAATCATTACTGTTAATCATAGTCTCTATCAACCTTCCATACCTATAGAGTCTATTAAACTTGATTTATTTTGGCCTTCTATGCCTCAACCAACTCAACACCGCTGAGATAATTGTATAGTCAGAAAATGGAAGCACTTCCATTTTGGACTAGTTTAGCCCTTCGAGTAAGTGGTTTGGGGTCATGTCAAGTGCCTTGAATGGGTATTTGACTTGGATCTGGCTTTTACCCCTATTCTGTCCCCTTTTCCACTTCTCTCTGGCCTATTTTTGGCATCCTGAACTGCAGACCTGAGATTCTTGACCTCAGGGTCAAGGTCGACCTTCTAGGTCAAGGCCGACCTCGACCCTGACCTAGGTCAAGGTCGACCTCAAACCTGACCTAGGTTAAGGTTGACCTCAACCCTGACCTAGGTCAGAGTTGATATCGAACCTGACCCAGGGTCCAGATTTCATGTTTCTGGGTTTCCGAATGTCGAGCTTCAGAAAGATTAAATTCCCGCTTCTGGGTTGGCTATTTCGTTCTTCAAGGCAGTGCCTCTTAAATTTATATTTAATATAGGTCCACTTCTAAGGGTATAGGTCTAATTGGAATTTAATTCTCCTACGTAGGCCTCTCTATAAGATTGTGCCCTAGATTCATATATAAGGAAGCTTTCTCTTCATCCATTATTCGGGATTGTAAGGTTTTCTTCTTCCTTCTTATTTCTGATTGATTGATGCATTTGTGCATTAAAAATTTTCTTATGGTTGATCAAAGTGGATCTTTCCTTTGTGAAATTTGGGGCTAAGAGGACAATATTACCTTCTCCACTATCTCAACAATATAATTTATCCAATAATAATAAAAATACATTTAATTGCTACCCCACATCATTATTCATATCTTATTCCCTAATGAACACCCATTTTAGATGTTACAATAATATCTTTTGATCATATAAGAATACAAGGTAAAAAAGATTTGTGAGCTAAGAAATCTTAAGGATGTTCCATCTCCTTTCCTTGGACCTGGACTTATCCCTACACCACCCACTCCTCCTATATATTCTTTTGTTTTACCTCCTATATATTATAAATGTTTTGCTAATGCTATCTCTCAACCTATTGAGGTTCTTCATGTTCTTCCTCTTAAGGAATAAAAGGGCATGCCAGTAATTGATCCAGAACCAAACCCAATTTTTAGCAAAACCAAGTGTAAATTTTGTGCTCATGATCATTGTCGTAAACATCATGCTAGAGCCTACCAACGTGCTTCCCAAAACTTTTCTTCACCTAAAACACCTACTGATGCTTTGGTTTCCTTTGATTAGCCCATGTATATCCCAAAGGAGGAAGTTAACTTGAAAAATATGAAATTGAATATACATGATAATTCTATTTCATTTAATTTGGATGAAGAAGATACTCTTGATGTTGATTCTTTTGATGTTCCAAATTCAACTAACAATAATATTCATGCTAGTTATTCTAATGATATGCATGAGATTATTGATATTAATCATGATTTTCCATCTATATTTTCACAACAATTATCTATTAGTCCTAGTGATGTGAAAAGTGACCCGTCTTTACAACATGGTCCTAGTTCAGAACTGGCTATTGTTCCATCTACAATACTGTATGTTTCTCCTCTTGCATGTTTCCCACCTTCCCTAAACACTACAAACTGAGATAGGGGGTAGGAAATATGCTTGACTAGATCCTCTTGTGCAGTGGATTATTTGTGTTTTTTGTTGGAATTGGTTCCTGATGATGTTGTTGGCATTCATGTTTTGTCACTGATGTCAACATATGTTTCTATAGAGGAAGAATAGACTGGTTATTCCTATTTATTTATGACTAACAAAGGTGTACGAGTACTGTACAATTGATTCACAACGAGTGAAGATAGTGATGTGGACAGTGATGTGTGGTGATCTTATTCCTAAGGTTGCATAGATTAATAATGTGTATTAGATGAGTTACAGATGTTTTAGTGAAGACTGGATACTGGACGGTGTCAACGATGTTTGACATAGTTAGTCTCTGTGTTTTGAGTATAACTTACAAACGATGTGGATTTAGGTTATGCGAGCTTAAGGGATGATAAAAGACATGTTAAGGAATGTTTGTTATGGGTTTCTAGTCATATGATTTATGGTGACGTCAGCTGTGGCGTGTATTTTGGAGGAGATATATTTGGGACCAACTTCAGAGATGTAGCATGTATTATGGATTTTGAGCATGGATTACGGATCTTGGATTATATTTGATGAATTATAATTGATGTTTACTTGTTATAGGTACTATGTGTATCTTAGAAAGGGGTTAAATAATTATTTGTATATTGGGAAAGCTTAATTGGATGACCTAATCAATTATTGTAATAGGGTATGTATGAGAGATCTTTTCTTTTGAAAAGATGTATGTATGAAGAGAAGGTAATTGATAGAGAAAGAGAAGTGTGGAAGCCACAAGATTGTTTGTCTTCTGGATGTAGAGAAGAGTTTTTGATTGTGTTACTTCATTGGAACCAACCAAGAAAAGATAGTTTCCACGAGACAGTTCACTGGATTGTATATTTTCTATATACACTTGTGTTTTGGACTATAAGTCCTTGAGGGTGGGTTTAACTTTCTTTAGGTAGTATGCCTGAGAAGTGAGCCCACTATTACTCTTGACTCCTAACAGGGTCTATCCTTTAATAGGGACTGTGTACTGTAATGCATCAATAAGCTCCTAACAAGGCTAAATATATTAACATGGATACTATACTCTCATTACATTATGTGTGGGTGCTAATTGCCACTGACGTTTTACCTTTAATAGGGTTTCCTCGACAACAAAGGATTGTGTTATTGTTTTGGTATTTATTGTGTTATCATTTGGATGAAAGTTTTATTTTTAAAGTTTAATGTTTAATAATCTATCTCACAACTGATTCACCCCCCTCTTAGTTGTGTTGTGGAATGCTAGTCCTAACAATTAATGTACTTCCCATGTGATGTGATGCTTGATATATGTCTTGTTTAGATTTATTTAGATGATCCTTGTTTATCCATTGGTGAAAGGTGGTAAATGGAATGATTTGACGTGACATTCCTCTATTTGTATATCACTTAATCTATAGGTTGTTACATATTATTTTATGCATGTGTCACTATTCATAAATGTGTCGTTGTGTTGTCTCATTGGGGATGATGCAACGTGGTAGCTACCTATTATTTTTGGTCTCTGTGATGCTGAACCAAAAAGAATCTTGTTTGTAACTCTTATGTGAAATTATCTCACTGTGTTTGTAGTTCTTCTACCTTTGGGGAATGATGACATTTCCTTTTTATATAATATCTCATGTATTATCATATGATCATACTGACCCTAGAGTTACTAGATCCCTTCCGTGCTCTATTTTTTCATGTGTTCATTTCCCTTGGTTTTTCCTTGCTTGGGGGCATCTCATAGTGGAAATGTCTCTTGTTGGATGCATGTATGCTCCATTAAAGCCATTTCTATCGTTAAGGCATTCACAATATCTTTAACATGGGAGCACACACTCTACTCCTTGTTTCAGTTTTTTCATGCACATATACAATGATTCAAAGGAATATCTCTCTTAGGGATGGCCAAGGAGACAATTATTTCCCTGTGTTCATCTTTTCTTTGGATCCCTTAATGGAGATAATGCCATCCTTAAGGAATGATCCTCCTTCTCTTAGATCCCTTAATGGAGACAATGCTTTCTTAGGGATTGATCTTCCTTTCTTTATCCCTATGGAGATAATAATTTTATTAGGTTTGGTCACCCTTATTGGATCCGTTAATGGAGACAATCCTTTCCTTAAGGACCGATTCTCTTTGATGGATTGACTAGCATAAAACAAATTGCTATACTTTCAATGCCATCTTTTGTAACACTTTCTTTTTGCATGATCCTTAGTAAGGAAATTCCTTACTAGGATAGTGGTCATCTCTCTCTCAATGATGTCTCTTTTATCTTGGTTTTAGATTTGATGTAGACTTAAGTCACTTGGGGGCTTGGTGTTTCTTTGTCTCCATGACCTTGATAAGATTGTTCTTATGCATTGATCTACTTTACCGTGAGCATGAGCATGTCTCACACTCCACCTAAAATGGGGGCTAAATGTACCATCCTAAAAATTTAGCACCCATATTTGGATACTTTACTAGGACCTACTAGACCCCATTTTGGTGATTTCAAGGTCTGAATGCCTGTTATACTTGATCCTAGAAAATTTTCCTTTCCCCCTTTTTTGTTTTCGTCCATCCTGATATCCCCTCTAAATTATAACCCATTTCCAAGGGTACATAAAGCCAATGGCATACTGTCCCTAAGACAGAATCAAAATGGCATCCTGTCCCTAGGAAATAATACCAATGACCTCCTATCCCAAGCAATTGGAGCCCTAATTGGCCCAGATCCTGATATCAGGGTATTAGCAAGAGTTTTTATTTTTTTATCGGCCTGCATCATTTTTGAATCCTGAAATGATGGAGTAAGTATAGAAAGACCTTAGCTCTCCTAATTTTTCATATCAAAACCATACTCAAGTATTTGGTAATCAAGTTATCAATATTTTGAAGTAATCAAGAGAAATTGACTATTTGGATTCAAGATTTGAAGGCAAGCATCCAAGATCAAGATCTCCAAGTCTCCAATCCTTCAAGATCATTCAAGTCAAAGGAATCCTTCTCCAATTAATGAAAGTTTCTCTCCCATTATGGATAAGTATAGGAATTATCAATAAAGTAATAATATTCTTCCTTCATTCTCCTTATTTCTCCTTCATTGCAAGCAATTTTCAAGCATACCGACATTCAAGATCTAGGAGTGACATTCATAGATCTATGCACTTGTGAGGGAATCCTTGATTCTACATCAAATTCCAAGGTCAAATATTTTTATTTCAATCACATTTCAAGCATCTTCATGGGTATGAGCGATTTCTACATCCGTCCATGAGGGTTTATGCAAGGTAAATCCACCATTTTCCTTTTTACATACTTTCATTTATGCAATTTATTTTAATTTTCAAGGTTGATTCCTAAAAAAGGGGGTTGACCAAGGAAAAACCCTTTATACAACATTTTTCCCCATTTTTTCGTATGTAGTAACATGTTGCGGAGCCACCCAATCAAAATCAAACAGATTAGACATAGTTGGAAAGACCCAAAAAAATTTAGTTAGTTTTTCTAGGTATAGAATGCCATTGGTGATCTGTCCCTGGGTATAGGATGAGTTTCAACCTTTCCCCTACATTTTCAGCTCAAATTTCACCTATAGGTCAGATATATGCTCTGGTTTCCATTTTTGTAATTTTTTTCTCACTTTATGCCCGAATCGATCTATTTTTCTCATTTTTAGTAACTTGTGTATTAACCACTTTAATCACATTTTAACATCATTATCATTTTCATCAATCACATTTTTGAGTGAAGGATCATTTTCACACTTAGTGTTTGAGACTCCTCTTGAACCTAGTGGGGCATCTTCCTTTTGAACTGTGTAATTTGTGAAAAAGAGAAGTGATTTTACCTTATGTCATTGCTTCCCTTTTCACCCTATACACACCTAAACAAACACAAAACAATCACACCAACATAAAAAAACTAGATCAAACTCCTAAAAGATTAGCACATGACACATTGATTAATAAAAAGAGAAAGGCAACAAAGGCACAATCCACATAATTTATTAAGAGAAAACATACCAAGGTTGGAGAGTAAGTTCCAAGATACAAATGTTAAAACATACATCCCTGACCTAAAACCTATAGAGTCCTTTCTCAGGAATTAAAATATCTGCAAATCTATCGGTGTTTCTTAGAGAGTTGAACCAAAGTTTAATCCCCACCTAATAATAGCCAACCCTTATTATAATGTATGACATAGAGTTTTATAACAACAACCCTTGGCCTTTTTTCAATCATAGAATGATCATCTTTCTGTTAAAATCAAAGGACATGTGAAAAAATGAAGCATGAGTTTCTCAATTTCCCATGATGTAGGCAAGTGTAAATCTTCTATTTTCTATTCACAACATGCTTTCCAACTGTCGATGAAAAAGGAAATCGTGGCAAGATTTTATGGTGATGATCATGATTTTACAAATTAACCAACTGGATTCCTTTCGACACTTATGTGAATTTATGTTAAAAATGGGCATTGGGTGATATGAAATATTCGTGGGAATATAAGCTAATGATCCTGAAGTAAGGTGAGATCTACCGTGGGACACATGCCACCATGACAAACTTTGTTGAGGAGAAGCCTCAAGCAAAGGTGTTGGAAATATTTCTTGGTTGACACATGTATGGCCCTCAAGTCTTGGTAATCTAGTCATAAAACATGCTTTCAAGTGGAACTCTCCTAACAAAATAACCTATCAAAATAAATTTTTCAATCCATTTGCATGAACTATCAAAATATTGAATAGGAAAGATAACATCAGGGGTACCAAAAGACGTCCCTTGTGAAAGACCTGGGGGAAAAATTTCCTAGGGAATTTGTTTGGGTGTGTCATCGTCGTTAGATGCAATAAATCCAATAATAACATTAACTACTAGTCTAAGGCTAGTTGAGGCCATTATAAAACTAAACTCCCATCATAAATTAGGTATTGTAACAAACAAACCCAAAAATAATCAAACAATACACTGAAGCAAGCAAATAGTATACATAATCTTGAGAAATTAATATTTAATAAATGAATGTCATCTAGGAGAATAAAATAGATGTCAAGGTCCATCTTGATGGTTCCAAAAACCTATCAAATCTTTTTTGTTCCAGTTTACCAAGTCTAACCATGTTTAAGTCATTCTACAATATGAGCCTTCATATGTTTGTTCTTCTCTTCTTGTTTTTTTAGCCATGTTTGTGAAACTTCAAAAAATCTATTGAAAAGAAGCTCCAGGTCCTTGTTTCGATTGAATTCCATGGCCTTCCCTTTTCTTGTTGGCCATTTTTACACATTGCTGTGCAATCCATCAACAAGGTTGTCTATTTAAAGCCTGGCTAGTTTCATTGTACTCGAGCCCAAAAGAGGGTCTATGTTGAAATTGATTTGTATTGAGACTTGAAAGAGACTATTGGTATTCAAATAGGTGGAAATTTTTAGTTTTAATAAGTGTTACCTATGAATCTACCCATTACAATTTTTCAGTGCCAACCTTAAAGCACAAAATTAATGATTTTCCTCTAGATGCTCTACAAATTAAGACTCATCCCAAGGAGTTTGAGCTTGTGTTCTCTTTTGAGGCCCCCAAGGCCGAGGATGGATGGACTATAGTTTCTCACAAGGGGAATGATTCCTCATCTACTTAGCTTCACATAAGTAATAAAGTCCAAATATTCTATAGTAGTCGCAATCGAAGCCACAAAAGCCTATTTTAAACTGTATGGTTAAGGAAGAGATTAATGCTCCTATAGATGACGAAGGTGTTGTTAAACCCATTTGGGTTCAAACCCCTCTTCTAGCACCATTTTTATTAGCTCATTCAACCTCTCTTTTCTGGTCTAGCAACCATTCTAGGTGGGTGGAGGATGGTGATGGAACCGCAACAAAGTGCAAGGTCTCATATCCTAGCTTCTAGAAGACAAAAAATATATTAAAAAATAGACTCTCCTCTCTTGAGGATGACAATGACATAAAGTAATTTGAATCATGAACTTCATGTCATGGAATGTTTGAGGTCTTATTGACCTTGGTAACAAGTATTGTGTGCTTGATACATGATAGAAATATCCTAGTATAGATGTATTTTTATATTTAGGAAATCAAAATTGCTTCGTTCAGGGTTGTTTCGATATGTCATGTTATTTGGCTAGCTAGCTTGGTCTTTGCTTCTAATCATGAGAAAAGTCATGGATGTTTTTTAACCCTCCTTGTGCCACATTGACAATCTTCTATTGTGGCTTGTGGGTGGGATTCCAATTAGTAGTTGGTTTGGGTTCTTGTGTCAGTTGATAATTGTTCCTTTGGGATCATTAATATTTATGCTCTTAATAATACTAGTTACTGATATTTTCTATGATGATGGTAAAGGCATTATATTTTTCCATTAGTATACTTAAGGAAAACCATGATTTGCACCATCGGTTTACTCTACACCGACAGACAGGGCACAACACTACCTGACGCCAAGGTTACCCGACAAACACTATTCAATATTATCCAATGACAAAAAGGTAAGGAAACCCGATGAGTAACAATAGTGCAACCCGACGAAACAACAAAGAGAGGAATCTGATAGACAAAGGGAACTTGACGAATAGTTCAACAAAGGAACGCTGACAGACTTCAAGTTCAACCCGACGACCAAGAACCGATAGTCAGTTACATCTCGCAAAAAAGTGGATCTGACTTTCCATGTCAAATAAATCACTGAAGTTGCAGTTATAGCTTCTTGATTTACTTTTTAATCCATTATATGTGGAGGAATCAATGTATGTATTATTGTTTTAATTAGTTTTACTAATTTAAAACATGCAAACTAAAGATCAAGGTCAAGTTGTAAACCTTGGATCTAAGAGTTAACATTGTAATGCATGATTCCAAGACAGGTCAAATACTTGTATAAATAGGTGCTCAATCTATTGAGAAAAAAAATTTGTTCAATGAATATAGTAGCCATGGAGAGAAACTAGAGACCAGACAAGAGAATTCAAGCAGAACGACAGAAAAAGAACTAAATTAGTTTCAAGAATAGAATAGAGGCTACCGATGAGTAGAGAAAAGGTATTCATCAATCACTTAAGGTGATATTGTTATTCTTAGAGCTTTAATGGATCTTTAATTAGTAATTGTAGATTGCATATAGTTAGGTCAACATTTGTACTCATTCTAACAAGTGTAGTACACTAATGAAATCCTTTCAAGAAAGGTGGGCTTAACCGTCCTATTGTAAATCTCATAGCTGAGTGCACACTTAAGCCAGTGTTTCTAAAGCTCTTAACAGAGTAGATCTTAACAAGTCTCCACCTCAATACTCCTAACAGGGTAGATCATCATAAGTGATCAAATAGTAAGCCTTAACTGGCTCCCTTCCATTTTGCAAATAGTGAAGTTTTGTGGGTGCCATCCCACCGCAGTTTTTTCTTCCTAATAGGACTTTTCTGCGATACCATATCTTGTGTTATGTGTTTCTCATTTTCATGAATTTTTCTATGAATGTTGTAAACTATTAAAGATTATAAATGAACAATACATGAATAAGAAAGAACAACATTAATGGTCGGTAATGCAGTAATGAATGATTACTAATGATAAATTGTGAAAGGTGTTAAAAGTTTTAGAGGTACTGATTCACCCCTACCCTCTTAGTACTACTTCCCATTAATCCCAAAAATTTGTATCAGAGCCAAGTCTATTTTTGGAAAGCTTAAAGGCTTAAGAGAAAAGATCATACAATGGAGAAGTACAAACTTGACAAGAATATTGAGAACAAAAATCTTGAGATACAGATGTTCTATGAATAGTATAAAGAAGTGAGAATCAAGATGAGAGAGATGCTGAATGAGAGAAAAGGTATGGCTACCTGAAACAATGAAAAAGATTATCAAGAAGAAGAGATTCCATACTTCTTTGAATCTTCACGATCAAATACAAGTAATACATCAGATACATTATAAGAGAACATCACAAATCTAAAGGAGATCAATCAACATCTGACAAAGCAAATAAAGATGCTGCAAATCGGTCAAGAGATCCAAATGGTAAGAATGATTGATGTGATGAGTTCTGCTAGACGAGCTGAAATAGAAAGAACACTTGCTATTGATGACATAAGGAAGATTATAGAGAAAATACAAGAAAAGGAATTAGAAATTCAAAGATATGCTGAGCGTCACCATGATCTCACAAACCAGATTATTCTTATGAGTCAAGAAGCAAACAAAATAAATGTGGAACTCATTGAAAGAATACAGATTATTGGTGAACTAAGAGAAGAGAATGAAAAGCTAAAACATGAGGTTAGAATTCAACAATAGCATAACAAGATTAACAGAAAGGCTGAAGAGAGAAATAAAAGAATGGATGACTTCCTTGAAGGACAACGAAGAGTCAACAACAACAATGGTATAGGATTTACTAAAAATGGAGAATAATCCAATCAAGCAAACTCAAAGAATGTCTATGGAAATACAAGAAAAAGAAATCTAACATGCAAGCACTATAGAAAGCAAGGGCACACATCAAATTTATGTCGAGGTAAAATGAAAGGTATTCCTAAATCTACACCTATATTCATAGGATTCTCTTATAAATGTAACAAGAAAGGACATAAGGCTTATGAATGCATGACTAAAATAGAACAACCAAAGAAGGAAACCTACATGGAAAAAGAAAAGGCAAGCATGGAAGCCTAAAGGTCAAAATATTCCTTATCAACCAAAAAGAATAGGTAATAAATATACATGGGATTACAATACATGGATAAACTGTACATCATGTGGTAGATATGGTCACATTACTGCAAATTGCATGAGAGCATGGACCAAAAGATCTAGAGGCTGGTGAAACCCCAGAATGGCATGCTTGCACTATCATAAAGTTGGTCACCTCAAGAAAGATTGCAAAGAATGATTGATAGAGACAAGCACATATCCCAATGGAAACACCATTGAAGATATCCAGAGGGCAAGAGACAAAATGTGGATAAAAGCTTCAAGCAATGATGAAGCTAGGCCAAGCAATGCAAATGATGACACCCCATCTAATGGATCTAGTGACATCATTGTTGGCAAGTTAACTTCCTAAGGATGCATGACTTATTTTGTGTTGTCATCATGGCAACAAATTCATACTAAGTTTTTGTCAAAGATAACTTAGAAGATAAAATGACTAAGTATGGAAAATAGGACAGACAAAATTATATAGTGATCAGCGCACGTGCAAGAGACTGAATTAGAGTATGTGCATTCAGATATATGTTCTATGTTTCATGTACATACTAAGTCCAGACATGCAAGGTATGGCATGAGAGTACGGAGAAGTTACAGACAGATCAGTACACCAGCAGTCCAGAAGACAGAACATGAAAGCCGACTAGTGTTTTGATCAGCCTATATTATTTTGTTATGTAAAGGCTAAGTGCCTATGATAGTATGTTTGTAATGATGTAATTAGTAATGTTGTAAACACACTTAAACCAATTAGTTTTGAAGTGTTGTGTATTATGTTTTAGGGCCGACCATAAGTCTTGTTTTGGGTCACGTCTATTCAGACATGAACATATAAGTATGTAATGTAAAGTTATGTTACAAGTGTTGAATAATATGCATGACTAAGATATAGAAGAGAAGTATAATGAAGTCAGTATGAGATAAAGCTCTTTAAGAGACTAAGAGCATCAGTGCATACATGGAACTTATCTGACAGCAGTGTCATCACAGCAGTTCACTTTTGATATAGTGTATATCAACTATTAGAAGGTTGTAGCCTTAATCCTATTGAGTAGTGAGCTCTGGCAGTGAGCCATATACCTTTAACATGGTTTTGTAAAGACTCCTAACAGGGTCATTATACTTGCATTGTAAAGACTGCTTCTAACAAGGCAAAGGAACTTTAACAGGTTCATTATACTAGTACAATATTTGTGGGTACTAATTCCCATTGGGGTTTTCCTCTGATCAAGGTTTCCCCGTAATCATATCATGTGTTATGAGTTCTTATGTTAAGCTTCATTGAATGTATGTTTGATTTATGTTTAAGTTGCTGAAATATAATTAATAGACAAACACTGATTCACCCCCCTCTCAGTGTTTCTAACAATTGGTATCAGAGCTATGGTCCTCTAAAAGAAATTTTAACCACTTGAGGAGATCACAGACTCAGCAGAAGCAAAAAATTTGAAAAATAATCTTGAAGTAGCTCTTGAAGATCTTGACAGATCTGAAAAAGAAAATGAAGAACTTAGACTGAAAGTTGATGGCTGATAAATGCTTATCAAGAAATTGAGAAAAGATTTGAAAGATTGTTCTATAAGTGATTTAGGGAAAATGGTCAAAAAGCTGAATGAAGAGAACATGTCTCTGAAAGATAAAATTGAAAATCTGGATGAACAACTAACTGACAGTCAAATTGCTATTGAAGAAAAGATCAAAGAAAGAAAACAATTAGAAGATGAACTTTTGCAAGCAAACATGAAAGTCTTGGAATTAGAGAACATAAAGAAAAATATGGAATCTAAATTAACAGAAGAAAAATATAAGATTGATAAACTCCACACAAGTTCTGATTCACTTCAATCTCAGCTCAATGCCCAAAAGCTAAAAGGAGACACTACTGGTCTTGGATACAGTGTAGCACAAGTTGAAATCAATTCATTAGAAGAAAGAAAGAAAGAACATGAAGCATCTTCAGAAGCAAAGAAAGTTGAAAATGTTGTAGAGATTAAAACAGATCCACCTAAAGGAGAAATCAAGCAAGTTAACAGAACTTGTTATGCATGTAATAAACATGGCCATTTGGCAAGAGATTAAAAAGAGGTAAGACATTTGAATGGTTATTGTTACTCCTATAATAAGTTTGGTCACATGGCTATACATTGCAAAAAAAATTAAAGAAATCAGTCACAGCAGAATCAGAGAAAAATAAATCAAAACAATCAGAAAAATCAGCCTCAAAGAAATTTGCAGAACATTACATGTCAGATATGTAACTAAAATGGACACACAACAAAGCAGTGCAACATGATGAATAAGAACATCAGACCTCCTATCATTTGTCACACATGTGGAAAGGCTGGACACATCTCAAGGTTTTGTAGATCAAAAACTCAAAAACAAGAGGATCCTAATAAATCACTATTTGAAGGAGAAGTCAAGTTTGTTCAAGAAAAAGAAGATTCAAGCAAAATTTGGGTTGAAGTAAAGAAGGAAAATGCAAAGAACAAAGTGGTTGATGCATCCATAGTGGATGCATCCTCTACTTCTATTTGAATAGACCTTCTTGGTCTTAGGGGGAGCTATTCTAGCTCGGAAACCTTGGGTGGCTGGTATACTCACCTCTGAGTATGCTACTATGAAATTATGTTTATGATCATAGTTGGATGCAGTTTGCATGCACACATTATCTACAATTCACTCTGAATGAAGTTTGAGATTCTCTGTGAAAACTGTGTACGGTTGCAAACATTAAATGCAATAACTTTTATGAAAAGATGTAAGTGTTCGATCTTCTTCACATTTGCATTCAAGATCACAGAATTCGGAGAGCACAGGAGCACTGAGCATCAAAGCATGGAAGCATAACAATTTTGGTGGTTAAGAAGAACAGTTAAGAAGTTGGAATAGAACCCTAGCAGTCGCACCATTTTTAATTTTTGTGAAACCCTATTTAAATCATCAAGTAAGTATGGTGACTCCAGTTGTATTTGACATAGCTGAGAGGAAGATATTTGTATTTAAGAGGCATCCATTTAAATCCATATTGGATGATGTGGAAGGAGCTTTCTCCAAAACTCTATTAGGAGTCATTCATGTAGAAGACATCCGTGCATACATTTATTGTAAAAAGGAAACAATTGGAGATAATAGTATAGCCACTCTCATGGCTTCGATGATGAAACCAGACTATTCATTCAAGGATGAATATGCGCACCTCACAGACAACCCTATCTTCAAGTTTTTGAATGCGCATGAATTCTATGAACCAGAATGGGTTAAAATCTTGTTGAGTAGGATTCATGATGACCTCTACTAGATTGGTGAAGTTCCCGTCCATATTATTGTAGACCTAATCCATGAATTAACTGGACTTCCTAAGACTGGACCAGTTCTTCCTACTGCCAGGGATGTCAAGAAGCAAGTTGAACAAGTTTGTTTATCAAGAAGTGACAAGTGTGTATGATAGTTGATCCTATCAAGGAAGATGACATAAAGCTTCTAACTATGATACTTGGTTACAAGCTCCAACATGCAAGCAAAGTAAATAGTGTGTCAGAAGCCACAGTTCTAGAAGCTATAATGATGGTGAAGGATAACACTCAGTACAATCTATGTGAGATATTGCGTGCTCAACTGATTGACAACATTCGAGTTATCAAGCATGACAAGAACAAGAAATTTAGGTTTGGGTCTTTGATCATCTATCTATACTTCCAAATTGTTGGTAAGGTTGCAAATCTTTACCTAGACAGGAGCAAACACACTATGTCTCAAATTTCACTAAAAGCCATATTAGAGAGTAGTGCAAAGGATGATATGGACATGGACATCAAAAATTTCAGGATCAAGATGCAGAAGAGGTTCAGGATACCTGAGAATATTATTGAAAAGTATAAGGAAAACATATGCTTCATGGTAGAGACTGATTGCACTTGCATGGAGGCAGTTGAGCCTAGAACTAAATGGATTCATCCACTTGGGTATGAAAAGGAGGAACATGTATTGGAAGGATATGCACAGGTCCTTTTGTCTACACCCAAAGATCCCAATGAGCCCAGATGGGGCACTTATAGAGAGAAGACTAATGCAGTTGATTCTATATTATATAGTGCTAATAACAAAAGAAAGGCATCTAAGATTACATCTAGCATTCTAAGAGTTCATGGTGTCATTCAAGAAGATCTTGACAAAGCTAGAGAAGCCAAGATAGCCAAAGAACTTAAGAAGATTGATGACATCCAGAAGAAGAAGAAAGTAGAGAGCACCTCTGCGCCCTCTACCACCATTGACCTAGACTCATCTCCACCTGCTATACCAAGAAAGAATTCTAGAGGAAGGAAACAAGCACCCACAAATCACCCATCCTCAAGGAACACACGAAGCACAACAAGGAACACTCAAGCTCCTCTTGAGGTAGGATTCAGACCTAGTCTAAACATCTTAAAGAATAGGATTGTCAATGAAGGTAGACTAGACACAATTTCTAAGGTCTATGACAAGTATCAAGAGATTGATAAAACTAAGATACATTCTATGATCATCTCTCACATGATTAAGTTTAAAAACTCAGTTCTTGAACTTAAGACAGTGATACCTAATAAGTTATGGAACATACTGGAAATAATGAAGAGACATGCAATTGAGGAAGACATGAGGATAAGAGAAGAAACATTGGATAATCTTCTCCCTATATGCTCACATGATGAGAAGGCAATTCTATTAGATTTGGTGAAGCCTCATCTCAGAACCAAGACAAGGACTCTTTAGATTATGAACAAAGAGTATGAGAAGATAGGAAAAGAAACTGAAAAGGCATTTGCACAAGTGTTTATGGATAGACACATGTATCCATCAATGGTTCCTACAACAAAGGTAACTCTAGCTCCTCCTAAATAGGTTACAAAACCAATGATTCAAAATGCACCTATGACAGGTCCATAGGTTTCAGCGCCCTCAGTGTCAATAACTGCTGACACAAAAAAAGACTCAGAAGATACTATAATGGTTGATAATATCAAGATATTCATGACAACATCTGATAATGACATGGACAAAGTTGAGACAGCATTTGTAAGCACTAAAGAGATGTGCACTGATGATACATCTGTACAACAAGATGAAGTTCCCTCTAATGATCCAATAGACTTGAATAAAGTGAAAGACACTCAAGATGATGAGACACCAGTCAAGGAAATACCAGTAAAGAGTGAATGCATGGATACTAGTCAAAATACTATATTCACTCCATCCACTTTACCATCTACTTGATTGTTGTCAAGGTTAACTCCTGATTCAGCAAGTCTAGATGCATGGGGAGAAGAGGACTTAATGAAGATCAGCGTTCTAGCTATGGAAAAGGCCAAAGAAAAATAGGTTATGAGGAACCCTCTTTTCTTGGATTTAGTTAACATTTTGAATGAGAACATCAAATAGATTGATGCCACCATTGTGGCATATGATCAAGGTCCCTGCATGGATTTGATAAAGACAAAGAAGTTGACATATGCCTTATGTGCGCATCTTCAGACAGTTGATGCAATGAAGGTATTCTGGCAGAAAGAGATCCAATCTCTTTAGATTGTGTACCTAGATGTTTACATGGAGTAAGTATCTAGAAGACTTACAAGTTTTGTACACCTTTGTCATTAATGTCAAAGGGGGAGTAATAGAGAATGTGTATATATGGGGAGCAGTATATGTATATATTAAAAGATGCTATGATAAGACAACTTTTTGTGATTAAGTCATTTTGAGAAACTTGGCCACATTCCTTTGTTGCCATAAATGACAAAGGGGGAGATTGTTGGCAAGTTGAATTCCTAAGGATGCATGACTTATTTTTTGTTGTCATCATGGCAACAAAGTCATACTAAGTTTCTGTCAAAGATAACTTAGAAGATAAAATGAATAAGTATGGAAAATAGGACAGACAGAATTATACAGCGATTAATACATCAACACACATGCAAGAGACTGAATTAGAGTATGTACGTTTAGATATATGTTCTATGTTTCATGTACATACTAATTCCAGACACGCATGGTACAACATGATAGTACAGAGAATTTACAGATAGATCAGTACACCAGCAGTCCAGAAGACAGAGCATGAAAGCCAAATAGTGTTTTGATCAGCGTATATTATTTTGTTATGTAAAGGCTAAGTGCCTATGATCGTATGTTTGTAATGATGTAATTAGTAATGTTGTAAAAATTCTTAAACCAATTAGTTTTGAAGTGTTATGTATTATGTTTTAGGGCTGACCATAAGTCTTATTTTGGGTCGCGTCTATTCGGACATAAACATATAAGTATATAATGTAAAGTTATGTTACAAGTGTAAAATAATATGCATGAGTAAGATATAGAAGAGCAGTATAATGAAGTCAGTATGAGATAAAACTCTTTAAGAGAGTAAGAGCATCAATGCATACATGGAACTGATATGACAACAGTGTTATCACAATAGTTCACTTTTGATATAGTGTATATCAAATATCAGAAGGTTGTAGCCTTCATCCTATTGAGAAGTGAGCTCTGGCAATGAGCCATATACCTTTAATAGGGTTTGGTAAAGACACCTAATAGGGTCATTGTACTTGCATTGTAATGACTGCTTCTAACAGGGCAAAGGAACTTTAACAGGTTCATTATACTAGTACAATATTTGTGGGTACTAATTCCCACCGGGGTTTTCCTCTGATCAAGGTTTCCCCGTAATCATATCATGTGTTATGAGTTCTTATGTTAAGCTTCATTGAACGTATGTTTTATTTATGTTTAAGTTGCTGAAATATAATTAATAGACAAACACTAATTCACCTCCCCTCTCAGTGTTTCTAACAATCATCACCCCCCACTTAAGCTGAACAAGTAAGTATGGAGCTGCACTATACCAAGTCATTTTTTGCATCAGTTCCATTATACAATTGATAGCTATTCAAAATCTGCATGAATAAAGATGCATATTATGTTACTTGTTCCAATTCTAAGAAAGCAACCCCGTTGGTATACACATAGAAAAAATCATCGGTGAACAAAGTAGATAAGTTGTTCTACACTTACCAAAAATTGTTGGTCAACACATAAAGTGGCTAAGTTGCCAATGTAACCCGACACCTGTCAGTAAGAAAGGAAAATTACAAGTTGTCACTATAGAATACCGATATCTGTCGGTACAAGAAACATTGTTAACAACTATCCTGAGAAACTTAACTTCACTGACAATTTTTTGGAAAGTCTTCCCGACAAAACCCATCTTCATGTCTTGACAAGTCATTGATCATTTATTACAAAGACTTAGGGCAAAAAGTCTATAAATAGTCGACTGGACAACTTCATTTTGCACCTACAATTTGAAGAGAAAGCAAGGCAAAAAATAGAGTGATTAAAGAGAAAAAAATAGAGCATCCTTAGATCAATCTAAGCACACAAAAAATAGATCTTTCACCACTATTGTAGATTTAAGTAAGTATTGAAGGCACCAAAAGATCTTTGTCGTTATTTTTGAAGAAAGCACTAAATTTTCAGAATACCCTAAAACTTGAAAAATGATGGAAACCACCTCAAGAACTGCTAAAATCAAGAATGATAAGAGGAATGTGGTTAAGATGATCAAGAACAGTACATGTGTAGAGCCCAAGTATAAGATCTTCCCATAAATTGCATCGAAACTTGATGAAACTGGCGCATTTTCAAAAATCCCACCTAGGGTTTTGCTCATAGAAGACGTTAGGTCTTATATTCATTGCAAGATCGTAGAGATAGGTGATTTTGAAATGGATGAAGCTTATAAGAAGCTTTGTGATGCCGAAGGAAAACTGAAGGAAGAGCACAAACACTTGGAAGTCAAAGGGTTAACTAATGCCCTACATTTCCCAAGGGAATTCAAAATATACTGGATAAGGTTAGTCTTGAGTAGAATGCATGACAAGAAGCTATGGCTAGACCAACCCAAGAAAATAACCAAGGATGTCCTTCACACTGTCACTGGTTATCCAATAAATAACAAACCTAGGGCACACAAGCATCCCTTCATGAAATAAGTTGAAAAACTCACCAATGCAGAATGAGACAATAAATGTCTCAAAGTGAACACAATCACCGACGAACAACTGAAATTTGGTGCATGTGTAATTGGGTATAAGATTTTTCAAGCAAGTAGATCGAATAACATATCTACAACATCAGTAAGTACAAATTACAAGATAGTGACCAAAGGAATTCAGATGGATCTATGTGAGATCCTATTAAAACAACTTGATGAGAACATGCACACAATCAGGTCTACCAAGACCAACACATGTAAGTTTGGCTCACTTATCATGTGTATCTTTTTCTATTTTCAAGAATACTTTCCTTCAGTAGGAAAAGTAAAATGGGACACTACCAAACCAGTAACCCAACATATTAGTGAACTGATTAAATCACTAGGGGACAATTTTGGATCTGTTATGTCTTCTTACTTCCTTGAGTTCAAGGAAAAGATGATGGAGAGGACTAGGATTCCTGAACAACTTATGGAAAAACATAAATATGAAATATGATTCATGGTGGACACAAAATTCACCCAAATCAAACCAGTTATACCAAGGACAACTTGGTTAGAACCAATGGATTATGAGATCAATATTGATCAAGCTACAAGTGCAATTGATGCACTAATAAATGAGCCTATTGAAAACAAACAACCTAGGTTTGGAACCTATGAATAGGCCAGATCTAAGATAAAAAGAGGCCTAGAGATAAAGAATATTGTCAACAAAAAAGGATAAAATGGTTAAAAATCTCAAGAAGATTCTATCGGTTATAGATGAAGAACAAGAGAAACTAGAGGCAACCAATGAATAGGGAACCATCGGTAAGGAACAAGAAGAACATAAATCAGATTTAGAGGAGACTGAATTTGATACACCTCCACCTCCACCTCCTGCAAAGAAGCAGAGGAAAAGGAGTCAAACTGCTACAACCAATACAACACCTCTTAAGAAAGGTCAAGTGAGGACACACATAAGGAAGCAGCCAACTAAGAGAACAAGGCAACAAACTGTGAAAACAACACCTCCAAAGAAGAGGAAAAGGTTGGTTAGATAAAAGGTTGACATAGAGGACACTAAAGATGATGATCCTGAAGTAGTAAAGAAGAATTACCAGAATCAAACTGTTGATGAAGCTACTGAATCTATTACTACATCCAGCACCATGTCTGATAAGAAAAACAGACAATAGGATGCACTAAGCCTAGAGGACCAGAATAAGATACAAGAAGCAGTTATAAAGTCAATGATCAAGTACAAATATGCACCAACTGAATTTGTCAATAAACTACCTAAGGATCTAGGTAACAGGGTATACCAACAATGGTCATATGCTATGCAGACCAAAAGAGAGGCAAGGGAAAGGATACTAGTAAAACTAATGCCTCCTGAATCCAAAATTGAATAAATCAAGGAGATCATGAAGAAGCATTCAGGAAAATTTGTAGCCAAGATAAGGGCTTACAAAGTACTAGAAATAAAATTCATAGAGCTGGACAAAATGACTAAAACTAAATGGAGGAAACTCCTGGATCTACCAGCATAGTCAACAAGTGGTGAGAATCAATAACTTCTCACCAACACACCTCATAGAGAGGAAAAGATAGATAATTCAAGTCCTCAACACATTTCTCTGGACAATACTGAAAGTGACAATGAGCCGATAAACTTAGACACAGTCATGGATGATCTTGACATCTGAGATATCACTAACTATGACTCTGATAAAGATCCAAAGAAGAAAGATGAAGAAATAGTAATTACACTTAAGGATCATGAAAAACAACAAGAATTGAAGACATAAAATATGAATGTTGCTGATGAACAAGTGCAAGACACTTCAGTCATGGACTCCAAAGAACTAGACCCTACAGACCAAGTGCAAAAAGATGAGGATGTCAATACTCAAAAAGATCAAACCGACGAGCAGGACACCACTCAAGATATAGCCCAAGCTACCACTAAAATAAATATGCTTGTATTAATGAAGGAAATAAATATTTTAGAGGGTAATGATGGATTTGCAACAGAAGACACAAGTGCACCCAAGGACAAGGGTGATGCTGAAGCAAAAGATACCATAGATAATACAAAGGAAACAACTGCAGAGAAGGCTGCAACCGAAGATCAGAAAGATACATCTACTAATCTAAATAAAGAGGAAACACAAAAGGAAGAAGGGGACACACAGAAAGAGAAAGGTGAAGAAGAAATGAAATATGAGAAGGAGAAGCAATCAGAAGAAAAATCTGCAGAGACACCCAAGGTTGAAGGAGAGACATCTTCACAAAACTGACAGGTGCCACCCAAGTAGAAAACACAAGAAGCATCTTCCACAAGGCCTTTACCAAACACTTCAGAGAGAACAAATGAACTATAAATGGTAGTTCATACATCTGAATCCCCACAAATCTCAAATAAGAAGAAAGGAAAGCATAAGAATCCAGTAACTCTAGATGAAATCATTGAGATTCTAGTTTGTGATCCAAGGACATTGGATCCAACTACATTGACAAAGTACGCCAGGCTCTATGAGATGAAATCCATTCAAGAAAAACTAAAGAGAGCAGCAAAGGAGGATAAGGTAATAGAAGTAGAAAGAGGCATACTTCAACAGATTGTAACAGATGTAGATATTCACCAAAAAGCTCCAATGCTTGATCAACTGGTAATACTCATAGATGCAATAAAATCCTAGAATATTGATGCTGAGAAAGTTATGGAAGAGAGACTTGAACAAAAGTATGAGTTCAAGCTAGCCGAGAAGATAAGCCAGGAAGTGGCATTGAAAAAGGTTGAGATATCTGAATTGGTAAGTACAATTGATCCAATCATATAAGAAGCTATTACCTTAATATAGAAATTATGCACTCTAGATCAACTCACTCAGGAGTATACCGACCAGATAGCACAAATTGATGCTAATCTTAAGTCAAGTGCACAAAGTCTCACAAATAATGAAGAAGCAATTAAATTGCATGATGACAAAATCAAACAAGCTCGGAAATAGAGACAGGACATTCAGATTGCAGAGATGAAATATAGAGATGAGGTAAATGAGCTCCAAGCTCAACTCTTACTGACACTTTCACTCCTGCAACAACATGTGACAGAGGCAAATACATTAATTATGACCCCTAAAATGTCTGTCCTAGATAGAATTTATGATATGCACGTGAGGCTAGAGCTACAACACATGGCACTAGAACAACTGAAAGAAACATGGGAGAAAATGCAAGAAGATATCAGGACAACCCATTCCAATATACTTGAGACATTGTAAGTTGCACATTTTTGTCACAATTTTGACATATTATAAGTTGTACATTTTTTTCATAAGTATCAAAGAAAGGGGGAAATTGATATGTTCACTCACCTCAGTTAAAAGGGATAGTAAAAGAAAAATGAAAATACAAGGAGAAAATAATATGTACATACAGAGCAAAGAATACAAAATGTATAGTATACATGTACATATACTTATACTATACCGATGCATACAGTTAGGGGGAGTCATATGATGACAAGGATATAAACAAGGTGTACATACTAAATAAGTTGTGTTATGCACATATCAGTTTTTGATACTAATGTCAAAGGGGGAGATTGAAGGCATTATATTTTCCATTAGTATACTTAAGGAAAAACATGATCTACACCATCGGTTTACTCTACACCGACAGACAGGGCACAACACTACCTGACGCCAAGGTTACCTGAAAAACACTATTCAATATTATCCAATGACAAAAAGGTAAAGGAAACCTGACGAGTAACAACAATGAAACCTGACATAACAGCAAAGAGAGGAACCCAACAGACAAAGGGAACCCGATGAACAGTTCAACAAAGGAACATCGACAGACTTCAAGTTCAACTCGACGACCAAGAACCGACAGACAGTTACATCTCGCAAAAATTGGATCTGACTTTCCACGTTAGATAAATCACTAAATTTGTAGTTATTGCTTCTTGATTTACTTTTTAATCCATTATGTGTGGAGGAAGCAATGTATTTATTATTGTTTTAATTAGTTTTACTAATTTAAAACATGCAAACTAAAGATCAAGGTCAAGTTGTAAACCTTGGATCTAAGAGTTAACATTGTAATGCATGATTCCAAGATAGGTCAAATACTTGTATAAATAGGTGCTTAATCTATTGAGAAAAAAAATTTGTTCAATGAAGATAGTAGCCATGGAGAGCAACTAGAGACCAGACAAGAGAATTTAAGCAGAAGGACAGAAAAAGAACCAAATCAGTTTCAAGAATAGAATAGAGGCTACCAACGAGCAGAGAAAAGGTATTCATTAATCACTTAAGGTGATATTGTTATTCTGAGAGCTTTAATGGATCTTTAATCAGAAATTGTAGATTGCATATAGTCAGGTCAACATTTGTACTTATTCTAACAAGTGTAGTACACTAATGAAATCCTTTCAAGAAAGGTGGGCTTAACCGTCCTATTGTAAATCTTATAACTAAGTGCACACTTAAACTAGTGTTGCTAAAGATCTTAACATAGTAGATCTTAATAGGTCTCCACCTCAATACTCCTAACAGGGTAGATCATCAGAAGTGATCAAATTGTAAGCCTTAACCGACTCCCTTCCATTCTATAGATAGTGAAGTTTTGTGGGTGCCATCCCCATCGCAGTTTTTACTTCCTAACAAGAGTTTTCTGCGATACAATATCTTATGTTATGTGTTTCTCATTTTCATTAATGTTTCTATGAATGTTGTAAACTATTAAAGATTATAAATGAACAATACATGCATAAGAAAGAACAATAGTAATGGTCGGTAATGCAGTAATGAATGATTACTAATGATGAATTGTGAAAGGTGTTAAAATTTTTAGAGGTACTGATTCACCCCTTCCCTATCAGTACTACTAACCATTAATCCCAATAGATGGATTGTTGATTCATTACCACTAGCTACTTGGGGTTCGCACAATTATTTTCATATTGTCGAGGTGACATTTGAAAAAAGGGATTAATTCCTTTTATTGGAAAACTAAATAAAGGGAAGTGTTGTTTTACATGCATAATAAATTGGGAATTTTTTTTAATCCTAACACCAATTGTCGTTGTCCTCAAGGTGTTTGGCATATCTGGAGAAATTTTTGGGCTAGTTCTGATAGAATTTTTAAACAAATTGATTGTGCCATTATTAAAATACAATATTTTTTCTCTTTTAGCGACTTCCAAGATCTACCACTCTTACCTCTCCACGAGATAGCCTTATCAAACCACTATCCCATCAATTTTAGTATTGAATGGAAAGTGGACCATGTACAACCATCAAGACTTAGTTTTATTGAACACCTCTTTGTTGAGTCATCCACCCATATTGGCTCACATTCAACAAGTTTAGAGCCTTGAATACCATTTACTCAACAATGCATGTGGACTGCATGGTGGAATAGTGTCATTTAATAGATTCCTTGCTTTCTCTGGATTTATGGTCAACAACTGGCTATGGACCACTAGTGGTCCTATGAGGTTACCACCATGGATCTTTTCCACACCACGAAGGATTTTTCTACCAATCCCTTCTATCCTATCATGTAGGTTAAGGTTTCTTAGCAACAACATTAGAAGAAAATACTAAAATATGATGAATGTGAAACAAAACTAAGAAGGGGGGTAAATACGTTGTCCACAAAACTCATAAAATTTTAAACCTTTAATTAGTTCCATCAAACTTACTTTAATCCTTTAACATGTAAACATGAAAAAAATAGAAACCAATTAACACAAGGAACACTAAATTTATGTGGAAAACCATGTTAAGGGAAAAACCACATAGAAGATTAATTCTGAAATATATGAACACCGGTTAAGATGGTTTACGAGTAAAGGTTCACTGCTAGAGGGATCACTACCTGTAAAATAAAGGATCACTGCCAGAGGGCTCATTCAAATGAATAAGGATAAAAGATAATTTATCCACAACTGATGTACAAGAAACCTTTATCTCACTTCTTCAAGTAGCTAATACATTTAAGTCCATACTAATCAGTGCCACTCTTCACATTATTTTATACATACAGGGAGACAAATCCTCTTTCATAGAACCTCATCACACGCGCGCGCACGCGCGCGCACACACACACACACACACAAACACACACACACACACACAACTTGAACAAGTATATGTATATTCAACACACATCCCTAAATGATTCATCCTTTATTTATACTATTCTTGCAATTTTAGAGTCTCCTATTGTCGGCCAGATAAATAACTGAATACAATTTGAAATAGGTCAACACTAAACATTCCCATGGTGGAACGGAATGAGAAGTTGACCAAAAAACACCTTATTTGGGACCAAAAATATTATCATACACATTACATACCAACTTTCATTCACCTAGACAATTAACTAAAGTGTAAACACTAGAGGTCGACCTGCATGTTGGCTGCTGTTGTACCAAAATATCAACATATTAATGCCTGATAGAACCACTTGAATTATACAAGCATGAGAGTTGGTCAAGCCATGTCACAAACTACCGTTATGGTGCATAGAAAAAGGAGACCAAGGGAACACACCTTGCAACAATCTACCCCTAGCATAAGCACTTGGTTTGAACCTGTGACCTCGGCTCTGATACCACGTGTTGGTTGTCGTTGAACCAAAAGATAAACCTATTAATGCCCAATAGAACCACTTGAATTATACAAGAACATGAGGTGGTTAAGCCATGTCACAAACCACCTCTACACTAGAAAACACAAGGAGACCAAGGGCACACACCTTGCAATAGACCAAACCTAGATCAAGAATACCAATAGACATTGAAACCATGTCTGCAAAATTTAAACTCTCATGCCAACTGAAATGAATAAAGATAAGGACATTAAAACCTTAGTCCCAAAATTACATCGTTAGAAACCATTATGAGGAGAAATGTGAAGCATGAATTTCACATAAAAATATTGAAGTCATGATCTTACACAGATAAATATTAATTCCACTATTCTGCAGTCAAAAGCATAAAAAATTGAACCTTCAAATATCTTCCAACAACTTACCAAAACCTCATCATCATATTGTGTGTGTCAAATGTTGCACCTATTACCTGTGACACAACACTTCAATAAGTCATTCTATTAGTAATAAACAAAGGTTAGTGAGCATATCAAACCCTAACATCGACCTATTACTTTCTAACTAGGATAAGTGTAGTAAATAACATAACAACCCTCAGATTATGCTAATACCAGTGACATAAACAACCTAGCATGAAAGATTCAAGTTTAAAACAACTATTTGATTATTAAGCATGCATATTAGTCTAAAAATGAGCATTATAACCATGCATGAAAGTAACTATGGAGTGTGCATGAAGCTAATGGGTAGCATAACAATGCTTTGAGATTCCTTCAAAATCTTGGCATAACAACACTACTATTCAAAAATTGAGGCTTTTTATGAGCTTGAAATGTCCTTAATTTATAGAAGAATGGGAGAGAGAGAGGGGAGACAAGGTTCATTAATGGAGCCCCTGAGGTCATTAATAAAGTGTAAGAGCCATTAATGTCTTGGGAATTAATGAGGGATGGGCAAGAGGGAATATCCATTAAGGGGTCATTAATGAAATTCATTAAGAGACATGGGAGGGAGTAAGGCTCAACTTGGCAAGTTGGTCCTTAGAGAAGTCAAGCTTGAGAAAGTTGACTTTCTCAAGTGGG
>MU227387.1:1559032-1577327 GCA_018584345.1 Thuja plicata | reverse complement strand
GTGACATCATTAGGAAGGGGGGTTAGAATTAGATTAGGATTAGAAGAATGCTTAGCAAGGGTGAAAGGGTTGGGAAAGGTTTGAACCTAGGGTCCAAGTGGTTGAGTTGGGTTAGGTTGGGGGTTTATAGGAATATTAATGAAATAAATTAAATTTCAAAAATAGGAAATTTAATTATTTAAACAATTTAATTGATTTTTAATAATTAAAGAACTATATATTATTAATTAGATTAATCAAGCTAGGGGATTGGTTCTTTTGCAAGTGAGCAAATGATTTAGGACTTTATTTAATTCCTAGCAAATTAGTCATTTTAGCCATGTATTTGATCGATTATTAATTTTGGCTAAAGTAATTAACTTAGTGATTTTGATCACCTTAGGAAATTAAATTGATTCAAAGAATTATGCTAAGGAGTAACAGAGTTGTTTGGGCATAATCGAGGGTATGATCACACTTAGGGAAAATAGGGTCTTTAATCGTAGCAGACCAAATTAGGGTGTTTACATTTGTCCTTCTTTGGATTGATGTGCGAGCAATGCATTGATTCAAAGAAAGTTTTGTTGACTTCAGAAAGATTGAGAATTCCATTCTTGGTTTTTGAACAAAATGTTGATGAGATTAGTCTTGCACTTGATCGAACTAAACTAATAGTATTGATTCTGAACTTGATGGTCGTCCAAAGATAAAAAAAAAATCTTAAAGATATCAATTCTGAACTTGGTTGTCGTCTAAAATTGATAATACTATTTTCAAACTTGGTTTTCATCCAAAAGCTAGTATGAAGGTACCAGGAGATTAATAAGAATCTTTTAAAGTGAGGAAACAAAAGATATCTAGCTTATGAGAACCAAAGCTTTCTATCCAATAGTTTCGACTTAGTCAAGGAAACTGTTATGCCCCTAGTTTGTTTGATAACGAAGTCATTTTAATGTTGTTTTGAGAAAAAAATTAATTGATGATAGTGTGATCATGCCCCCTCGGGAATGAAATCAAATGGGAAAATAATAAAATCAATCTGAAAAAGGATATATCACTCGAAGCGATTGATTGAACCAGGAAGGAAACCAGTAGAAGAAAAGAGGATGTGTTGTCAGAGAAAACACAAAATTACCAAGTTAATTACACAAAAATGTGAATCCTGGAGTTGATAAAATGATGTTTGACCAAGATATATGAGGAATAATGTACATTGTGATGATATAGAACTCATAAAATTGTCAATATGAAGCTTGTATTTCATTTTTAGGACCCACGGAGCAATTCTTCATTTTTGGGACCAGACAGAATTTTGCGCTATATAGTGTAGAACAGTGTAGTTACGTTTGATTTCATTTCCGATAGATCAATGGGAGAACAAAAATGGAGTAGCAGCTATGTGGAAGAGGTTTCAGAGCCTCTGGAATGCTCAAAAGTCCAATATACATGTCAAAAATTACCTTTTCACTATTCATTTTTACATTCACTTATAGTAAATTTAGAGCTCTGCAGAGAAGATGGTGTTCCCGTTGCGATGACATCATTTTGAGCTCAGTCAGCGATACCAGTGGCTAGCCAAGTACGCACCACCGGTAAGTACTTGAAAACCTACCTTGTCAATTCAGCATTTCACTTTTTCGTGCTTTCTAGCAATAGTTATAGGTCTTTGAAAACTGGGTCAAATCTGGGATTCCAGATCGCATGTTGGAAACGTGCATCGCATCTAGGGTTTCCTAAATTGCTCCTCGTGATAACCAGATTCTGGGTTGCATCCAGAATTTTCTGGATCACACCCAATTTAGCAGTTGTTAGGCCTTTTTTTAGTAAGAAATCCTGCTAGTGTTGTACCCTGCTGTTCAGGGTCGTACCTAGTTTTCTGGGTTGCATCCAGCAAATCCTGGATCACACCCAATATGCCCCATCGCATCCTATATTTTTAGGATCGCATCCAGTAAACTGGATCACACACGATCATTTGGAGTTGTATATGGTATTTAGACTTATCTTTTTTCTGTCATTGCAAAGGTTGATCACTTTTTCTAATTTTTAAGCACTTAGCTGATTCTGTATTCATCCTTTTTTGCAATAGATAGAGTACTAACGTATCTTTGAACCTATATTTTTCTTTGTGTATAGATCCTCTATGATGTAGCATCCTTTAGAGGACCGCATCTAGACCGTGTGCTGGCCTTGGGTAGTCACCTTACGGATGAGGAGATAGACATAGTAGCCTGCTTTGGATTGAGATATTTGATTGATTTACCCGACATCCAGGTAAATCAAGGATTGTTCACTGCGCTTTCCAAGAGATGACGTTTAGAGCACAACACATTCCACCTACTGACTGGGGAGATGACTATGATTCCCAAGGATGTATGGAGGATCCTGCATGTTCGAGTTATGGGGCACGAGGTGTGCTTTGAGTCGACCTTTGCAGTGGCCATAGGGGCAGTGTAGAGATTCTTTGCTGATGATATGATGGCACAAAGACATATTTCATGGGATTATATTTGCAATCACTATGATCATTTACCAGTGTACCTTGCAGGTTTGATTGGCAGCATTCTGATGCCAGATAGGGTTCAACATGGCTTTCTTGTCGGCTAGGTTGACATGCTAGAGAAAATGGTAGTACACCATCACAGATTTGCTTGGGGGCCTGTATCCTCAGTTAGATGTATAGGGGTTGCACGAGATAGTGTACTAGTACACTAGGAGCATGACTGTAGGAGTTTTGATCTTGCAGATATGGGCCGGGGAGCACATCCCAGTCACATGACCCATCGTAGTGAGGCAGCCGACACCTAAGCTCCCTTTTGTATATATGTATGCAGGTTTGATATAGCAGCCCTATCTAGGCAAGGTGGAGTACTGGAGATGCCTCTTGGATGATCTCGCTGCAGTAGTATGGCGCCCATATCTAGAGTGTGAGGAGTGGGTCACTAATAGGGGGCAGATCCCCTTTGTTTTTTAGAGCAGGTACCTCATCGGCCATACTCGATATGTGATTTAGAGATTCTTTCCTTTTAGGGTGCTACAATAGTACGATTGGAGACAGGGCCAGAGTGGTGATACCACCATCTATGCATGTATCAGAGATGAGGTACGGTCATGGGGGCACAGTTATTATATGAGACTTCCCATCAAGATATCCAGGACATGGTAGGTGTAGACTGGGACTAGCGCCTTGATGTGATTGATGTAGGTTACACCTGGGGATATGCAACAAAGATGTAGGAGCATCAATTCCCTAGATTTATTGTATCGGAGGAGGCCATTCCTCACATAGAGGACCCTTTGGATTACGAGGATGTCAATGATCAGCCTGCCCGAGGTCGAGGAGGTGCATAGAGGGAGAGGGCACCTGGAAGGAGAGGTGGAGGGAGAGATGGAGGACAGGATGGTAGGAGAGATGGGAGGCGTCCTCCTCCAGATGATAGAGATGATAGGAGTCGTAGTGGTGTGGCTATTGATATAGGTGGTGCTAGTGGTAGTGGAGAGGGTAGGCGTATGAGATTTATATTTGTAGCCCCTTAGAGAGATCAATAGAGATAGAGGCAGCAGGGGTCACAGGATAGACCACAGGATAGGGGACAGGATAGGCCTCAGGGCCAAGATATAGGTAGAGATGGAGATCCTCTTTCTAGGTGTGAGCAGGAGAAAGAGAAGCTTCAAGCCAGGATCACAGTGTTAGAGGCCTGGATCACTACTATAGATGCCTTACTGGCAGATAGGGATACACAGCTTGAGCATCTCAGAGAGGGATAGGCAGGGTGATATGCTCAGAGCTGAGAGAGATGCACATGCCTAGACAATAGTTCACCAGGGATAGAGGGCCACATATTATTATGCCCTTTATCATGCAACAGTTCCGGAGGGTCAGAGAGCACCTTCCTTTTCACAATTGGCTTAGCAGTCAAAGGGGTCCATGCCACCTCCAGCAGCTCCATTTGTACCACCTCCTTCTCCTCCTCCAGATCAAGGAGAGGGGGTGGGGCAGAGTTGATATTTTGTACCATTTGTATCACATGTGTATTTTGAGATTATACTTGTATATCTGGATCCTTCTGAGATCCCCTCTTTTGTACTATGACATTGTATTGATGTATATTTGATTCTTTCTGGTACTCTGATACTCTGATACTCTTTATGCATATTGTTCCATATTTTGATCTATACCAGGTTGTGATATATATATATATATATATATATATATATATATATATATATGTTGCAACTTCCTGATTCTGATATGTTTCATGAGTTCTATTTTCTTTGATAGATGTGATAGATGTCATTTACACATGTGATTGATGTTTTACCTTGGTCTCATGATGAGTTAGATTTTAGATGATGACATCATTTATGCATTTTGTTAGATTTATCACTGATATAAATATGTTTCAAATGGTATTATGTGGAACATGCGAATGGATGTTTTTGATTTTTCCTTTATGCAAAATAGATGTATGGATGCACTTAGGATGGAAAAATAAATGTAATGGATGAATGCTTTATTTTTGTATTTTCCTTTTTCACTTTATATGAATGCAAAATGTATGCTATGGATGTGCAATGATATTTGATATTAGTAATAATGATGTACAATTAACTTGGATTTAGAAGAAGAAAAATTGAGTTAATTTGGAGCTCAAAATGCCTTAATGCTTTTCTTTCTTGTTTATGCCCCATGCAATTTTTAAAATGTAATGATATGAAGACTCTTAGGAATTTGTCACTGATATGCAAATGTATAGCTTTTTATCATCATTGGGAACTTTTTGGAATGGATACCACCTAATAGTACAACCATCACTAATAACCATTGATATTATGATAATATGAATACTATATTTATTGGAATTTTGGAAATAGACTTAGGCATCAAGGCATAGAAGGCAGGATAACAAAATAGTCACCTTCCTTTTATTATATCAGAATCTGTCTAAGGCAAGATATTGAACCCACAATGACCTTGAAAATTCATATCCTTGGGTACATTATGCTTCATATACCTTAGTGAGAATCTGATTTAGAAAAACAAACAAGGAGATTGTCTCAAACTCACCGTAGTTTACACATAACAAAGATTGAGATATATGTGGCTATCCACCCATAGTGGTAGCACTTACTATAAACATCCAAGTTAGGTGAAATTTATAGGTTCATTGGGAACAACCACCGTATGCAGAAAACCAAGAAAAAATTATTCCCCCATCCTTGTGACTCTTTGTCTTTGCACAGACGTCATTGAGTAACTAAGAAGACATAATAACATCAATTGAGAATCAATAAAAATTCATAACTTCTTAGATGCCCCTAGTTAAACATCATTAGGACATAAGAGAGTTATGATCAATCTAAGACCAAACTGTGTTTAAGTAATACTTGTTCATTCATTTGTCAAACATAGTAGATATTCATCAATCAGAAAGTTGGAATACAAGCAATATGTTCCATGTTTGTGCATTGATAGGATAATCCATTTATGTTTATGATCCAATATAGCCTTGTAGGAACTCTGTTAATGTAAATGTCATGTCTAGATATGTGATGTTTGAAAGGACATCCTTGTTTTGAAAAGTGACATCATTTTGCATGTATCAAGAAACATTGTGTTCGTGAGGCAAACCATCCTAGAGAAACCTAGAAAATGTAACCTACCATGCTAGCAAAGATGCCCCCAGTGCAGAATGACCTATCCCTAAGATGTAAATGCAGATAAATCCCAAGCGAGGATAAGATAGCCATTTAGGAAACAAAGTCAGAATTTGAGCATAGGTGTAATTGTGAAGGCCTAGTGTCAGCAATGTATTGATAGATAGATCGCTAAACACAAGTGACGCCTGATTTCCAGGTTTTCACCACTTGGCAAGATCTTTTCTTTCGTTTTGCTACCAAGATGCATGTTTTACCAGGTGCTCATCAAGGCACTTTTCTCTTTTTCAATTTTTTTTGCTATTTTTTTCTTTTTTTGAATGTTTTTGTGGTATCAAGGTGCCTATTTACTAGGTTTTCACCAAGGATACCTTTCTTCAGGAAATTTTCCACTATTTTTTGATTTCCTTCAGGATCAATTTTTTGAATATTTTTGGTATTTTCTGAAAACTATTTGCTGTATAGGCTCTGCTAGCCGAACATCAAGCGTAAAACCGCTTCAAATGTAGAGTGTTGATAGGATTTGGAAGAATGTATCCTTCAGGTGTAGCTAGTTGATAAGCTCCAGTCCCAAAAGTAGCAGTGATAACATAAGGTCGCAGCCAGTTAGGTTCAAACTTTCCTTTCCACTCTCTGTTAGGCTGGTTCTTAGGATTCTCTTTTAGGACGGGATCCCCTGCTTCAAATTTTTGTGGTTTGACCTTTTTATTATACCCCTTGGACATGTGTGCTTGGTACACTTTGAGATGATCGAACGCCTATTGTCTGCGCTCATCTAGTAGGTCTAAAGAATTCAAACGATCAATGTGATATTTCTCATTAGTAACCAGACCTTGTAAATATATTCGCAAAGATGGGATTTAAACCTCAATAGGTAGTACTACCTCAGCACCATAGATTAGAGAAAATGGCGTAGCTCTAGTTGGTGTTCTGATGCTTGTTCTGTAGGCCCATAGTGTTGGATTCAGTTGTAGATGCCAGTCTCTGCCAAACTTACTTACAGTTTAGTGTAGGATTTTTAGAATATTTTTATTGGATGCCTCAGCCTGTCCATTACCTTGGGGGTAATAGATTGAGGAGCAATGTTAAGTGATATGGAACTATTCACAAAGGTCATCAATGTCTTTATTTTTAAATTGGCCCCCATTATTGGTTACAATTGAAGAGGGTATCCCATATCTACAAATAATGTAGTTCAGAATGAATATAGCCACCTATTTTCCAGTGGCTTTGATTAGCGGCACGGCCTTCACCCACTTCATAAAATATTCAGTGGCCATAATGATGAACTTGTGTCCATTTGAAGAATTGGGATATATTTGTCTAACCAAGTCAAAGGCCCATTGCTAAAATGGCCAATGTGTTATACAAGGTATAAGTTCTCTGGTAGGAGCATGGATAAGATTTCCATGTGTCTAACATTTATGAAATGTTTTTGAAAACTGAATAACATCTTTTTCCATGGTAGGCCAGTAATAACCTACTCTGAGTAGTTTCTTTGCCAATGAAAAGCCGTTCGAGTGTGATCCACATACACCTCTATGGACTTCGTTTAATGCTAGATCAGAATCTTCAAGTTCTAAACACCTAAGAAGTGTACCTTCAAGACCTCATTGATATAAGTTATTAGTTATGAGGACATAATGTGATGCTATCCTAATCAGGGCTCTCTTCTCATTTCTACATAGATTAGCAGGAATGGTTTGGTCAGTGAGATAGGTAATGACATTGGCATACCGGGATTGGTTTGGGGTGTTTAAAGCACAGATTACTTGACATTTAGGGTTATCAAAGGAAGGATAGGATAATTCTTCCACCAAAAATTCATAGTGGAATTGATGTTCCTCTAGTTGTAACATGGATGCTAAGGTAGCCATAGCATCTGCAGCTTTATACTCTGATCTTGGTATCTGCTGGAAGGTGATGAAGATAAAGTAATTCTTCAGGTCATCAACCAGTTGCTTGTAGGGCATCAAATTTTCATCTTTTTTTTGACACTCCCCATTGACATAATTGATAATTAGTTGGGAGTCACCATATACGTGTAACTCTATAATCTTCCACTCCATAGCTAGCTTAAGACCGTTTACCAATGCTTCATATTCTGAAATATTGTTGGTGCATGGAAACATCAAATTGTAAGATTTGGGGCTCTTGTAACCTTGAGAAGTTATGAATAGGACCCCTACTCCAAAGCCTTGTTGAGTGAATGAACTGTCAAAGTACATCTTCCAGGGATATTCAGTTAGATGCATGATTGTTTCATCAGGGAATTCAATCGTTAAAGGTTCATCATCTTGAAGTAGTGAATCAGCCAATTCATCTGCAAGGACCAATCCTTTAAAATCTCTTCTTTCTATGTATTCAATGTCAAACTCACTTAGAATCAGGACCCATTTAGCTAGATGCCCTGTTAATGCTATTATGCTTAGGAGATATTTTAAAGGATCTATCTTAGAATGAGTTTTACTTTATGTGACAACATGTAGTGTCTTAATGTATCATCTTAAAATGGAATAACTTCCATGTTAAGAGTGTTTATCCCTCCTTAGGGGATGTATTTTACCTCCATTACATCATCCCCCCATTTTTGCATCACCCCCCTGATTTGCTTCTACTTATACCACTTTCGGGACTGATTTTTGCATTCTGGGTTGCAAGACTCTATTTCTGGGATGCAGGGACAGGGTCAACCTCCTAGGACAGGGTCAACCTCAGCCCTACCCTAGGATAGGGTCAACCTCAGCCCTCTCCTAGGATAGGGCTGACCTTGACCCTGTCCCAGGGTCCCAAACCCAGAATCCCACAATTTCCCGGTTGTCGGTCTTTGCAAAAAAGTTTCTTCCCGCTCCCGGGTCGGCTGTTTCGGGCTCCGAATCATGGATTCCTAAATTATATTTAATATAGGTCCTCTCCTAGGGGTAAAGGCTTAAATGATGATTTAATTATCATATGTAGGCCTCCTTAGAATATTGTGCCCTAATTTCATATAAAAGGGAGCCTTCTCCTCTCATTTTCTCTAACCATGAACTAGGTGATAAGAGGTGATCAAGTAAAAAGTTCCAGCATCCATTGCTCCACATTTTTTCAAGCTCTCAAGGTGTTCAAGTCTTCTTCTCAAGTATTCAATTTCTCCATTGAAGATCAAGGATTCAAGCTTTCAAGCCTTTGAAGGGATTAGGTGCAAACATTCAAGATCCAACATTCAAATCCTAGATCTAGCCATCATGGTGGTATGATCTTCCTTCAAGATCCTTTATGCATCTTCAAGACTCTTTCATCATCCTTCCAAGGTGGATTCCAAGCATAAAATCATGGAGGTTTATGGTTTCTAAAGTCCATGCTTTCATATTTACATACTTGCTACATTTAAATTACAATTGCATATCTATTCAATATCATAGCTTCACTATTAGATTCAATTCTACTACTTGTTAGCTTTCCATACTTTATTAATTTCAAGGTTAATTCCTAAATCAGGGTTTGACCAAGGAAAACCCCTCCCCAAAAAAAAAAAAACATTGTTATTGTAGGTACAGGTTTGGGACTGTAGATCTGAGGCCAGATCCGGATACCCTTTTCGGATTTCTTTCAGACTGTGCGAACAGGGACACTTTCAGAGTTGAGCAGATCGAGTTGGCAAAAGTGGTATAGGGTCAACCTTTTTCATAAGATGACATCAGAATGGAAAACAATTTCTGGGTTTTTTCTGTCTCTATGTTCTGGTTTGGTATCAACTATCAGCATCTCCAAAAATAGTCTACAGATCTCAGAAAACAACAATCTTTGATCTGCCATTTTGTAAAGTTGGTACTTTCTCCTATTCTTTTCAATTACTGTCACTAATCATATTAATCAATCAAATTATATAATTTAAGATCCCCTTTCTTGGTCTCTTTCCAAATAGTGGATTCATTTGTGCATTTACCCTTTGGGGTTGATCAAAATTGGATCTCCTATTTGTGTATTTAAGGGTGAAAGAAAGGAGCATCTTATCTTCCCTTAATCACAATCACAATTGCAATATACAATCAATAAAATTCAAGTAAGTGTAAAGTGGGGTTAAGGAGATCAACACAAATAACAATTAACAATTCAAACCCTCCTCTTAACCAAACTATTTTCATCTTTACATCTCCTAAACTAAAAACCCCATTTTTCTCCTTTACATTTTGGTGACATCTCTATTTCATATGTTACACTTAATTTTTGTGATGCGAAGATGACTACTAAGCATGCTTTCTCAATAATGTTGTAGTTGAGCTCATAGGTGACTAGTGTTCAACTAATATAGTAGATAGCTCTTTCTTTATTTGTTTCATCCTCTTGTGCTAGTAATAATCCTAAGGATGTAGCTATAGCTAAAATGTATAGGAGTAAGGGCTTTCCATAATAGGTGCCATAAGAATAGGAGGAGTAGCCAGGTATCCTTTCAATTCTCTGAAGATGGCTTCACAGTGTTCATCCCATTTGAAAGTGACCCCTTTATCTAGTAATTTAGTAAAGGGTTGTTCCCTATCTGCAAGTTGAGACATGAATCTCCGGATGGACTGGAGTCTCCCTTGTAGTGTCCTCATTTGACTGATGTTGCGTGGAGGAGTCATCTCTAGAATAGCTTTAACTTTTGTAGGATCTACTTCAATTCCCTTTGCTAGAACAATAAATCCTAGGAGTTTCCCTGATTGGATGCAAAAGGAAAATTTCTTTGGATTGATCCTAAGCTGAAATTTCTCCATTTGATCCAATATTTTCCTTAAATCATCAATATGAATGCTCCTTTCTTTGGATTTGGTCAATGTCCCATCTATGTAGTCCTCCATGTTCTTGTGCATCATGTCATGTAATATAGTTTTCATGGCTCTTTGAAATGTTGCACTGGCATTCTTTAACCCAAATGGCATGACCTTCTAGAAAAAGGTGCCCCATGCACATGTACATGCAGTTCTCTCTTGATCCTTAGGGGCAATTTTGATTTGATTATAGCCTAAGAATCCATCCATTAAAGAATACATCTGGTAGCCTGCTATAAGGTCTATGATCATGTCAATGTTAGGTAGAGGGAAGTCATCTTTCAAACATGCTTTGTTTAAGTCTCTAAAGTCCATACAGATCCTATTAGATTTATCGGTTTTAGACACGGGGAACAAATTGGAGATCCATCCTGCATAGGCAATGACTTTGATAAATCCAGCTTTCAACAATTTCTCTAGCTCCACCTTCACAAGTAATGAAACATGAGGATGCATCTTTCTAAGTTTTTGTTTCACGGGCTTGATCCTAAGAGCTATAAATAAGTGTTGCATGATTAGATTAGGATCCAGCCTTGACATATCGGTATAAGACCATGCAAAGTTGATCTTCTTCTCTTTCAGGAACTCTGTGAACTGTGTCTTCTCTTCTTCAGACAAAGATTGTGCAAGGTGTACTATTTGAGGATCTTCAATGGTGTCCAAATTAACTGGCTTTGTTGGTTCAATCAGAACTGAAGACCTTTCTTGAAAGTGCTCGGGGAGGATATCAAGAATCCCATCCTTTGGTGCCTCTGAGAGGTTTTCACCATTGGATACGTCTTTTCATTTTACTATTTTAGGATCTGATACTGCCACAAAGTGGTTTTCACCCTCAGTTCTCTTTTTCTTTTGTTTTTTCAATTTTTGACTATGAAACTTGATATCCTCCTATGACATATTCTCGCTCCTTGCATTGGTGGAAGAGGAATGAGGTTCACAAGCATTGAGATAGAAAGCTAGGGTATAGTCATTGGGAAAGTTGAGTATATGAGTAGGTTCTATTTCAGTCCAATCAATTAGGTCTGGAAGCATCAATGATAGGGAGTAAGACTTTGGGAGAGATAGCATCGCGTTAGCATCAAGACCATTAACCAACATGACATGTTTTGTTAAGCTAATTTCTTCCATGTTTAGATCAATAAGAGTGAGATCATCATTAAAAGGGTCATTGTTAGTTATATGCAGACCAAACTCTAGTGACTTGTCAGTAGAAATCTCATCATCATCTCTCCATAAAAGGAGGCTTCTTTCTTGTAGCCTCTGAAATTCTTCTAGACTTATGTAATCACTAGTTTCTTCATCAATGATCGGGGGAAGGAACTCTTCTTCTGCTTCAGGATTATCAGTGTCATTGGGAGTAGTGTTGGGTTGTTTATGAGGAGCTGAGGGTGCCGTAAACATGTGAATTGTATCTATTCCAATATCTTCAGTGGTGACAGATAGCTCATCCCATTCATAATCATGAGAGTAGGTGACCTCATCATCGAATCTATTTCAGTATTCAATAATGGTTATTTGATGTACCCAGTTAGCTACCTATGGATCAAAGTGTGGTAGATCAAGGACATGTGAAACTGTGACCAATTTCCCCCAGTTAGGATGTAAATCCTATTGTCAGGGTGTGTCTTGAGTAATTTTTTCTATCAATGATATCTCTAGACCAGTTGTTGTTGTGTCTCATACCTCTTGAATGGGAAGTTGTGCTAACAAAGGGGTGTGAAGATCTTGTGGTACCTCAAAGCTAGGAACATAGTGTTCTCCTTGCTAGTTGGGATCCTCTGTGCCAACATGTAATAATCTTTCATAGGACCACTGCTCTAGTTCATCTGTTTCATCACTCTCTTTGTCAGAGGTTGGATTGTCTTTTGAAGCAGTTTTAACAGTTTTTGTATTAAAACCTAGTCCTGTTTTGTCTCTAGTATTCTGAAACTCTATGGGTATAGGTTCAATAAGCCCTTGTCCTGTGTTGTTTAGAGGTCCCTTTCCTTTGTATCCCATTTTTTTGAGGAAATCATATCCCTTTCCATATTGTTCAGGGGATATCCCTACATGTTTGACCTCAGCTTCCACCGGTTCTCCTTTGTAAAGCCAGTCCAAGACTGCCTATTCTTCTGTGTTATCTGAAGAAGATGTGGATGCCTTTATCATGCCAGTCGCTCTGTGCACTTCGGGCTCCTTAGATGCTGTAGGTGTTAATGTCGAGGAAGGTTTTCCATAGGATCTTGGTGACACCAGAAGTTCTGTCAGTGACAGAGTCAGGTCCAGCTTGTACTCTCCCATACCTGTTTCTTCAAGTTTTAGGGTTTTGCCAAAACTCTTCATAACCATGTCCTTGGTAGTTTTAGGAGAAATTGTATCCATAGCCTCCTTGTTATGTGGTATCATACTACCTTCTTTGATATTGTTACAAGTGTAGTTAGCATCTATAGGAATTGTCACTTCCACCCCATTATGTGGAAATTTTATACACTGGTGATAAGTGGATGGCACAGCTTGCATTTCGTGAATCCATGGTCTCCCCAATAGGATATTGTAGGCCAAGGGTAGATCCAGAACTTGAAAAATGACATTCCTCTTAATTGGTCCAACCTGAATAGGTAGAACAATGAGACCTTTGGAGGATCTTTTTTCCTCGTCATAAGATTTGATAGTTATTTTTCTTCTAGAGTGAATTGTCTATTTTGAGAGACCCAGTCTCTTGATTAGATCAAGTGTACAGATATTCAATCCTACACCTCCATCTATCAACATGTGTCTAACACGAGATTTATGAATGAGGACCTCGATATGGAGGGGTTGATTATGTGGATGTGTCAATGACTTATCATCCTCTTCAGAAAAGGAGAGATAATGTGGTGCTGAGATGTGATTGACCATCACTAGGAATTTTTCTATATGAATACCCTTTGGGATGTTAGCAGCATGTATAGCTTGTTCTAGGATTTTCCTATGTACTATGGATATTTTGAGCAACTCAAAAATGGAAATTTTGGCAGGGGTTCATTACAATTGGTCTACTAAGTCATAATTTGCTCCAGGAATAGTAACCATGTGTTTTTTTGTTGGTTTAGGGATAGTAATGATAGGAACCTTAGACATTGATGCTGGTTTTGGGGGTCCTTTGATCATGACCTATGCTTGGCTCCGTGTCACAGCATTTGAATGGAATGAAACACCTTTGATTGTGACCATATTAATTGATTATGTTTTAACGTCTAGCATATTGATCACATTGTCATTATTGGAATAGGTATAGTTCAATTCATTACCTTTCCTTTTAGATGTTTCTCCTTTGTCGTAATTAGGAAATGGTTTATTGAATGGCATATGATCCTCATTGGTAGTATGTCCATATACTTTGATTTTACCACCTTCGATGAGGTCTTGAATGACATATTTAAGTTTAAGGCAATTATTAGTCTTGTGTCCCTTTTTTTTGTGGAAGACACAATAGGAATTATCATCCCACCATCTTGGTTTAACCGCTGGCTCCCATGGTTTGGAATTAGGAATTGTGAGAACTTTTTTATCCAATAGATTCTTCAAAATGGTCTTGAGAGGCTCTCCCAAAGGAGTAAATGTTCTTTGGGGTTTTGAAGTCCATGTTTGGCCCTTTCTATTATCATTGTTTTCTTTGGGTATGGGGGTCATGACCTTGGCATCTCTGCTTGCCTGCATGCTATTAGTCAGATTGAACACCTCGGGTTTAGGGTTAATGTTAGAGGCATCAACTACTCCGTCATTAACAACATTCTTGTTTTTCTTCCACCATTTAGGCTTGGATTTGGAGTTGTTGGTTTTGTTTTCATTTTGAAGGGTGATCTCTCCCCTTTTGACCATGACTTCCTCGATACGGAGGGAATTCTTAATCATTCTGTCGAAGCTTGGCGAGTCTTGCATTTGTAATGCATAGTTCAATTCAGGCACCAGGTTATTAACAAAGATCTCTATCTTCTCTGATTCGGGAATGGCCCTTGAATATCATGCAAATATCTTCCTCCATCTTTGTAGGAAGTGTGTAAATGATTCACCAGTCTTCTTTTTGGTATTACATAGGTCCATCATGGTCACATCATGCTGTATGTTATAGGAGTAATGTTGGATAAATCGTTGGATTAACTCCTCAAAAGTTTTGACCTTAGGGTTCAATTTTGAGAACCATTCCATGGCACTACCTCCTAGACTTCCTGAAAATAGTCGCATGAGGTATGTAGGTTCGTGCATGTATTCTATGCTTAGAGCAAAAAATTCCCTCACATGATCGTGTGGGTCAGTTTCTCCTGTGTACTTGTCATACTTCGGTCTTTCCATATTAGGAGGAAACAAGATCATAGTAATACTCTTATAAAAGGGGAATGGACAAATGGAGTCCAAAGAGTATGGTGCTTTTGGTTTAGTCTTCTCTTGTTTGAGATTTGTAAGCTCTGTTTGCATGAATGTGAACTGCTTGGCAAGAATAGATATAGGGATTGGTACCTCCTTTTCTTTGAGTTGTTCCACATCGTACTCCTTAGGTAATTTGACACCCGTGGATGCTAGATGGAGGAAGTATTTCTCTTTATCCTCTCCAATCATCTTTTCCATTATTTTATGGAATCTCTTGCTCTGTTTGAGTTTTTCATATTCTTCTTCAGTGATTTTTTTCTCACTGTCGAACTCAAATAAAGGACGGTCGAATGTGGGTTCTTCTTCCTCATCTATATCTTTGGGATTTTGGTGTTTGCCATTGTTATATTCCTCAAAATCCTCACTCCATCTGCGAGTGTCACTATCTATTTGTGGGGAGTCTAGATCAAGTAGGGTACTACAAGATATTTCCCCTTAAAAGTGTGGTGTCTTAGGAGGCACTTTCGATCCTTTAGACGTGTACTTGTTGCATATTGTGTTAACCATGAAGTTGTTTCTCAACTTTGTCAATGTTTCCCAATAGTGCAAGTGAGAGTTTCAAACCGTTCAAGTGGGTGTGTCTAGGTAAGAGTAACTATTTGTTGTTGGTAGACATAACTAATTCCAGCATCAGAGGGTTAGATTGCCCTGATAGTGAGCTAGGAACCAAGTTGTTGGTAGAAAGCAGGTAGACCACAGGTATTGAACCGATTGTGAAAGACTGACTAAGCATGCAAGGTAGACGTTTGAAATTTTTTTTAAAACTTCAACAAGGAGATCAAAAAAGACAATAGGAACTAGCTAAAGAGCCAAAAGGGTATCCTAATCAACTAAGCTTTTTTGAGAAACAGGTCTATAAGTGCCCACTGTCCCAAATGCGAGCCTCCAGATGCGACCCAAGAAACCCTGGATACGAACCTCTAATTTCCTAGATGCGGATCTTGAATATCAGATGCGAACCAGGATCCTAAATGTGACCTAATGCTGACCAAATGCAACTTGGGAAACCAGATACGGATCAGGAACTCCAGGATACAAGCTTAAGATGGACTGTTAGATTTTGATTGATTTCTAGAAAGTATGTTTCCAAAGTGCGTGAATTTGTTTGTTTCTAGATTATGTTAAGAGGTGTCGTAATGCATGAAAAACACTTGTACTTGAGGGTTTGAAATTTTTTGATTGTTTTAAGGAGCTTATCTTTTTAATGGCTTTTTGAACACATCAAACAGCGTTGCATTGTTAGGGAGGTGAAACAGACACACATTTTGTCCCTATTCTCTAGGTAGAGGATGAAAATCTTTGCTCGTTGACTTAGGCACACACTCAAATGCTAATCAGAATATAGCCATCACCAAACACGCAATGGCTCCAGTCATGATGTTGTATTAGCCAAATCCAAATGCAAGTGAGGGCACGATATGACGAGTGTCTTGGGGCAATTAATTTTTGCCTTGCATAAAGATTATCACCCTTTTAGAGGTGAATCAGGAATTCTTTTAGTTGAAATTGTTGTCTACTATTGGGCAATCCATTCGAAACCATCTCCCATAGAATTGCACAAGGCAAAATTGAGGCGTATATCCATATGAGTACCTGAATATATATAGTCTCGCAAGCAAGATTCAAGCGGCTCCGCTCTACACACACCCAAGCATGTTCAAGGAATGATGTCAAAATTCTATGAACAAAATCGGCTTCGTCTTCTGAGGCTTTGGCCTACAAGGAAGCAATTGTTTATAGTGAGTTGGAGGGGTTGGCATAAAACTTGTCCTCACTTGGGTCATTCCCGAGAGATTTTTTCCTCAACTGGCAGACCCTCTACTATTAAATATGCATACAAAGGATTGGCGAGCTTTGGATGTTTGGATTTTTTATTCTTCCGAAGAAGAAGAGCATACTCTCCTAATCTAAGCCATTTTCACCCGAAACAAAGTCAAGAAAATAGTTCATTCCTTCAAGCAATGTTGTGCCTGATTTAGATGTTCCTATTTAATAAAAACAAGATGCTTGAAAATAAAGTTTTCCTTTGTTCATTTAACCACAATATTTAATGAGTTTGCTTGTTCAATTTCTGTGTCCCAAAGGAAGTTATACAATGTAGTTGTTCTTTTATCCCACAATATTTAAATGCTTTGTTTTTTTCTAATTACTGATCCAAAAAAAATTACACGATTGAACTTGTTCATTTATCCCACAAATTTAGTGCTTTGTTTTTGTCCAATTACTGATTCCCAAATCGAATTAAGCGATGTGATTTCTTGTTCATTTACCCCTGATTCTCATCACAAATGATAAAACAATGTCCAACTTTTTGATTTTCCTCAAGAGGAAAAGAGCATATTATCTGGTTGTTTTAGCAAGTGTGAAGAAAAGGTCTTAAGTTTGAAAAAAAAACTTTGAAAGGGGTTAGTATTTGAAAACAACTGAAAAATCCTGCAATCACACATGTTAGTAATGTCTTCCAAGCCCTGAATAGAACCTGCAATCACTTGTTAAGCTGCTTAAGATGTCAAGAAACACAACTGGTTAAGTGTTAGATTTAAGAAAATAAAGACAACAAAGATCTTAACCAGATGCAAGCTAGGAATTCGGGTATGCGATGCAGAAAACTAAATGCAAACTTATGCTACCAGATACAAACTTTTGGTGACCAGATATAAGCCAGAACCTAATTTGATCTAGGAAACCCTAGATACGAGCCTAGAAAATCATGATACGGACCAAGAAGTCATAGTGAAAGCAAATCCACCAGATACAAGCTTTTCCAACCAGATACGGACCTGGACCTGAAAAATGGGATGACAAATTGAGGAAAAATGATTAGAAAATGGGACCAAGTTGAAAAATGAGCCCCACGGTGGGCGCCAGAAATGTGTGTGTCAAATGTTGCACCTACTACCTACGACACAACATTTCAATAAGTCATTCTATTAGTGATAAACAAAGGTTAGTGAGCATATCAAACCCTAACATTGACCTATTGCTTTCTAACTAGGATGAGTGTAGTAAATAGCATAACAGCCCTCAGATTATGCTAATACCAGTGACATAAACAACCTAGCATGAAAGATTCAAGTTTAAAACAACTATTTGATTATTAAGCATGCATATTAGTCTAAAAATGAGCATTATAACCATGCATGAAAGTAACTATGGATTTTGCATGAAGCTAATGGGTAGCATAACAATGCTTTTAGATTCCTTCAAAATCTTGCCATAACAACACTACTATTCAATAATTGAGGCTTTTTATGAGCTCCAAATCTCTTCAATTTATAGAAGAATGGGAGAGAGAGAGGGGAGACAAGGTTCATTAATGGAGCCCCTAAGGTCATTAATGAAGTGTAAGAGCCAGTAATGCCTTGGGCATTAATGAGGGATGGGCAAGAGGGAATATCCATTAAGGGGTCATTAATGAAATTCATTAAGAGGCATGGGAGGGAGTAAGGCTCAACTTGGCAAGTTGGTCCTTAGAGAAGTCA
>MU227387.1:1546204-1558888 GCA_018584345.1 Thuja plicata | reverse complement strand
AGTGGTTGAGTTGGGTTAGGTTGGGGGTTTAGAGGAATATTAATGAAATAAATTAAATTTATTTAATTCATTCAAAAATAGGAAATTTAATTATTTAAACAACTTAATTGTTTTTTAATAATTAAAGAGCTATAGCTAATTAATTAGATTAATCAAGCTAGGGGATTGGTTCTTTTGCAAGTGAGCAAATGAATTAGGGCTTTATTTAATTCCTAGTAAATTAATCATTTTAGCCGTGTATTTGATTGATTATTAATTTTGGCTAAAGCAATTAACTTAGTGATTTTGATCACCTTAGGAAATTAAATTGATTCGAAGAATTATGCCAAGTAGTAACAGAGTTGTTTGGGCATAATCGAGAGTATGATCACACTTAGGGAAAATAGGGTCTTTAATCGTAGTAGACCAAATTAGGGTGGTTACACATATATGTAACATAAATAATATGTGGATCAATATTATCAATACAACTACATAGAAATAATGTTGACATCAATGTAACAATGTGTTCACATCGATGATAACCATACCAAACAACCATATTGAATCATCACTTATCCAAACCAACTTATTCTTCTTAATACTGCAACATAGTCATACGACTTGTGATGCCTAGATCAAATCTAGACTTCATTGGCTTAAGGTGGGGGGATCATGCCTCCATGAAGTTAATATTTTGGATCTTCAATTATGTTATTACTCAACAAGAATCAAAATAATCAAGGAAGTTTATATGGTGCTCATTGAGCTACAAAATATTTTGGAGACATTTGTTTGCTAGTATCAAAAGGTTTTCATTGCTCAATTTTTTTTTTCTTGGGCGAGATATGAATTTATGTGAGTGCCTCAATATTATTCCCTCTTGTCTTTTTGAAGACCAAAAGGTCTTTTTTGATTTAAAAAACTCACCATTAAGGACCTTAAGGAATCAATTTTCTCTATGGTCAATGACAAGGCCCCTATGTGTTGTTGGGAATTGGTGTACACATAGGAATTTAGGTTAGCTATAAATTTGTTGACAAACATATTTATATTATTATTAGAATATAATAATATTAGTGTGTTTGTTAGTATTTGTTTAATAATCTATTATATGAATGGTACAAATGTTGAGTTATACAAATTACTCAATAGAATAAGGTAATATGTTCAAGAGGTTTTCTATAAACTTCATATCCTATATATATGTAATATTTATTTGAATGAAATGATAATTGCATTGTATTATGTGTGTAATATTGTGTAAGCTTCTTTGCCCAATTTTCTATTATGGTATGAGAGCAAGGACAAGTCAAAGAGAGGGGCTAGAAAATGAGCACGGTATAATTTTTCAGTCGAAGGATTAGAGTAGCGTAGGTATCTATATTTTTCTTTTGTTAGATGTTTGTATAAATTATTCTGGTTAGCATTTTGAGTGGGAATGAGATTTGAATAAATTAAGATTGCATAGGTTTGTTGGGTGCACATCAAAGAAAAATATGCCCATCGATTTGGCATTTTCATGGAAAATCTGTATTGAAGCCATGATTTTCCTCATTTGCGCACGCTGAATTGATGCTAGCAGGGGCTGTGGGCAGCGGCTTATGCCTGCCAATTGCATTACATTCTGGTTTCTTAAACCATTTCACCATTCCCTGAAATCATCACAACCCCGCACTTCTTCCGATTGCATTGAGTAAAGAAAGAAAAGACCGCGGAAGGGAGGGGGCAACCTCTTTGTCAGCAGAACCATGGTGTATTATATCCCCCTTTTAATTTTTTTTCGCTTTCAAACACCTGGACCTTTGGACCTTTGAAATTTGATTTTGGATGACTCCATCATGTGTTGGACTAGAATCATGAAAAATACAATCCTCAGAATTGCCTTTGAAAACTGACCAGAACATGATGTGAGACCCTAGCATCTAGAGTACACATAGTATTATATGCAAACATTCACCCTTCAAAATGGTTTTTCTTGATGATGCACAAGGTGAGAAATTTGTATCTCCAAAGTTTCTTGTTTCATTTCATTTGCAATCGGCCATGCTAGAATGTAATAAATTGCATTTCATACGGACTTTCAAACGATATCAAACTTCATCCTGGAACCTTGTAACTGTGAATGAAGCTTCATTCATATGCAGATAATATGATGATCTGAATTTTAGCTCTTGACCTTCAGCTGGATGCAATATTTTAAAACTCAAAGTAGGCAACCTAAAATAAACATCTGTGTGCAAATTGGAAAACACGGTAAACTGCCAATGGAATTGGCTCAGTAAAAATATCAAATGACCTCCCGGGGGTTTAATGAAACAACTGGTTTGAGATGGGCATCAATAAATCATGAAATGTAAATTTATGAAAATAGCTACCCAGAAGATGTATTATTGAAGATGCAAAAACTTGAATAAATTACTTTTGGAGTTGGCTATGCAATAAGGTCAAATGGATTGATCGAGATCTGCAAATGGATATGAGGCTTAACTTTCATGCCTAAAACATAGGGAAATGATCCTTTAGATATGGAAGCCATCCGAGAAAAAGATATAGGCCTCCAAAGTAGGCCACTTGGTTTTTCTAGGAATATGCAGGATGCAGACTTGCTTGAACCTCCTCAAACTGCTTACTTAAAACACTTGTCAAAACTGACTCTAGGAGGCTGGAAACAGATATATGAGCTTAATGATAGGAGTAGGACATGTTTTCTAAGTGGTCTTTCATGATACTCATAGGGTTTCAACTCATTATCTCTCAAAGAAGGCCTTTTCAAATAGTTTTTATGGGTGCATTCTTGTGCCTTACCTTAATTTTTTAATATGGTGACTCCAAATTTATTTGAAATTTGAGAGTGTCAACACTCCTTCCTCCTTTAGCACCCTCTCCCTTGAGTCTAACCTATATATGGCTTCAACTATCTCTGGGAAGACTGGGAGACTGAAAGATGTGACTTTGTTATTGCTGCCGTTGACCCTATGAGGGTTCCATCTAGGAAATATTTTGATGAATGGATTTTTAATGTATGGTCACAGAAACTAGGGATTCATTTTAATTTTTCTAGGATGATCCAGAAGGATCTCTCTATTCTTTTCTTTAATAATCATGAATCTCAATATAAAGTTTTGCAAAATAAAATTTGGACTATAGGTAAATGTATATTTACATCCATCAACTAGTCTCTATATGCTATCTCATAGGAGGTTCTCACCCTCTCTTGACCAAGGTGGTTGATGGTTAAGAATATACCGGTAGTCCTATGGGCCTTTATTGATCCTATACTTGCACTATTTGGTAATGTAATGAGAATAAATGACACAAGAGACACCCTACACCATATGGATGCTAGGGTTCTTGTATTTATCAACCTGGAAGTTGATCTTTTGAATGTCTCGAACATTCCTCTCAAAGATGCAATACAATATTGTCATATTGAAGTACTTGGAGATATCAATGTCCTCTTCCTTTGCCGAAGAGAAGGGCATATTAGACAAAACTTCCTTATTGTCAAATAGAGATAGAAAAAATATGATAAGGTAAAGGATATATACCCTACTAATAATCTCTATAATAATTCCCAATATTATGATAAAAACATGGGTGAGAACCCAACTAAAGGAACTGATGTCACAGGTGTGATTTTCCCTAACAATGACAAGTTAATATATGAAGGACAAGATCCTAATGTGAACATTGATCCTCACCCCAAAGAGAGAAAAATTATTGATTCTACCCACATAGATAAGACCCTTCCTCAAGGGACTTATTTCCCTACCACTATCATAAACAATACTGCCCCTCTAGATCCTGCAAAAGAGTCATGAGAGGTTTGCGGCTATATTTCCATCAATTGGTATGAAGAATAAAAGCCTATTAGTACTCCTATGGTGACCAGATGTAAGTTGACAAAGAATGATGATTCACCAAAGGCAAATTAGACCAGATACAAATCTATGATAAGTGGATTGCTTTATTTGACTCATACAAGACCTGATATCACGAGTGTTGTATGTATTGTTGCTAGATTTCATGCAGATCCTAAGGAATCTCATGTTGTTGCTGTTAAAAGAATATTCAAATATTTGAAAGGGACAATTGATTATGGCCAATGGTATCCTAAGATGATTATTTTACCTTGAGTGCTTTTACTAATGCTGATTGGGTAGGGAATGTGGATAACAGAAAGAGTATTAGTGGCGGTACATTTTTCTTTGGTAAGAGATTGGTTTCATGGTTGAGAAAAAAAATGTATTTCACAATCTACTATAGATGCATAATATGTTGTTGCTGCAATAATTTGTACTCAAGTAGTATGGATGAAGCAAATGTTAAAAGATATCATAATAGAGTATGATGAGCCTATTGCTATCTACTGTAATAATTCAAGTGCAATTAACATTTCTAAGAATCTAGTGTTACATTCAAATACAAAGCATATATATATTAAGTTTCAGTTTTTGAGAGAGAAGGTAAATGAGGAGGAAGTCAGATTCAAATATGTGCCTACTAAGGAACATATAGAAAATATTTTCATGAAGCCTTTTCTTAAAGAGACTTTCAAGTATCTCAAAGGTAATTTAGGGGGGATTTCCCCTCCTGATTAGAACTAAGATGCATTGGTCAGCATCAATCCAACATATAGATCTCAAAGAAGGCCTTTCAAATAGTTTTCATGGGTGAATTCTTGTGCCTTAGAAATTTTTTTTAATATGGCAACTCCAAATTTATTCAATATTTGAGAGTGCCAACACTCCTTCCTCCCTTAGCACCCTCTCCCTTGAGTCTAACCTTGATATGGTTTCAACTATCTCTGGGAAGACCGGGAGACTAAAGGATGTGACTTTGTTTTTCTTGCCACTGACCCTATGAGGGTTCCATCTAGGAAATATTTTGATGAATGGATTTCTAATGTATGGTCATACAAACTAGGGAGTCATTTCACTTTTTCTAGGATCATCCAGAAGGATCTCTTTATACTTTTCTTTAATAATCATGAATCTCAATATAAAGTTTTGCAAAATAAATTTTGGACTATAGGTAAATGTATATTTAGATCCATCAACTAGTCTCTATATGCTATCTCATAGGAGGTTCTCACCCTCTCCTGATCAACGTAGTTGATGGTTAAGAATATATCGGTAGTCCTATGGGCCTTTATTGATCCTATACTTGCACTATTTGGTAATGTAATGAGAATAAATTACACAAGAGACACCCTACACCATATGGATGCTAAGGTTCTTGTATTTATCAACCCTGCGAGTTGATCTTTTGAATGTCTCGAGCATTCCTCTTAAAGAAGGAATACACTATTGTCATATTGAAGTGCTTGGAGATATCAATGTTGTCTTCCTTTGCCAAAGAGAAGGGCATATTAGACAAAACTGCCCTATTGTCAAATAGAGATAGAAAAAATACGATAAGGGAAAGGATATATACCCTACTAATAATCTCTATAATGATTCCTAATATTATGATAAGAACATGGGTGACAACCCAATTAAAGGAATTGGTGTCACAAGTGTGATTTTCCCTAACGATGAAAAGTTAATATATGAAGGACAAGATCCTAATGTGAACATTGATCCTCACCTGAAAGAGAGAAAAATTATTGATTCTACCCACATAAATGAGACCCTTCCTCAAGGGACTTATTTCCTTACCACTATCATAAACAATACTGCCCCTCTAGCTCCTGCAAAAGAGTCACGAGAGGTCTGGGGTTATATTTCCATCAATTGGTATGAAGAATAAAATCCAATTAGTAATCCTATGGTGACCAGATGTAAGTTGACAAAGAATAATGATTCACCAAAGGCAAATCAGACTAGATACAAATCTATGATAAGTGGATTGCTTTATTTGACTCATACTAGACCTGATATCATGAGTGTTGTATGTATTGTTGCTAGATTTCATGCAGATCCTAAGGAATCTCATGTTGTTGCTGTTAAAAGAATATTCAAATATTTGAAAGGGACAATTGATTATGGCCTATGGTATCCTAAAAATGATGATTTTACATTGAGTTCTTTTACTAATGTTGATTGGGTAGGTAATGTGGATAACATAAAGAGTACTAGTGACGGTGCATTTTTCTTTGGTAAGAGATTGGTTTCATGGTTGAGAAAAAAAAAAGTGTCACAAACAACTATAGATGCATAATATGTTGCTGCTGCAATAATTTGTACTTGATTAGTATGGATGAAGCAAATGTTGAAAGATATCACAATAGAGTATGATGAGCCTATTGCTATCTACTATGACAATTCACATGCAATTAACATTTCTAAGAATCTAGTGTTACATTCAAAGACAAAGCATATATCTATTAAGTTTCACTTTTTGAGAGAGAAGGTAAATGATGAGGAAGTCAGATTCAAATATGTGCCTACTAAGGAACATATAGAAAATATTTTCATGAAGCCTTTTCTTAAGGAGAGTTTTGAGTATCTCAGAGGTAATTTAGGGGCGATTTCCCCTCGTGATTAGAACTAAGATGCATTGGTCAGCATCAATCCAACATATAACTCTCAAAGAAGGCCTTTTCAAATAGTTTTCATGGGTGCATTCTTGTGCCTTAGAATTTTTTTTTTTAATATGGAGACTCCAAATTTATTCAATATTTGAGAGTGCCAACAATCCTTCCTCCCTTACCACCCTCTCCCTTGAGTTTAACCTGGATATGGTTTCAACTATCTCTGGGAATGCTGGGAGACTGAAGGATGTGACTTTGTTTTTGTTTCCACTAACCCTATGAGGGTTCCCTCTAGGAAATATTTTGATGAATGCATTTATTATGTATGGTCATAGAAACTAGAAATTCATTTCAATTTTTCTTGGATGATCGAGAAGGATCTCTTTATTCTTTTCTTTAATAATCATGAATCTCAATATAATGTTTTGCAAAATAAATTTTGGACTATAGGTAAATGTATATTTAGATCCATCAACTAGTCTCTATATGCTATCTCATAGGAGGTTCTCACCCTCTCCTGACCAAGGTGGTTGATGGTTAAGAATGTACCGGTAGTCCTATGGGCCTTTATTGATCCTATACTTGAACTATTTGGTAATGTAATGAGAATAAATGACACAAGAGACACCCTACACCATATGGATGCTAGGGTTCTTGTATTTATCAACCTGGGAGTTGATCATTCGATTGTCCCAAGCATTCCTCTCAAAGATGGAATACACTATTGTCATATTGAAGTGCTTGTAGATATCAATGTCCTCTTCCTTTTCTTAAGAGAAGGGCATATTAGACAAAATTGCCCTATTGTCAAATAGAGATAGAAAAAATATGATAAGGTAAAGGATATATAACCTACTAATAATCTCTATAATAATTCCCAATATTATGATAAGAACATGGCTGACAACCCAACTAAAGGAACTGATGTCACAGGTGTGATTTTCCCTAACAATGACAAGTTAATATATGAAGGACAAGATCCTAATGTGAACATTGATCCTCACCCCAAAGAGAGAAAAATTATTGATTCTACCCACATAGATAAGACCCTTCCTCAAGGGACTTATTTCCCTACCACTATCATAAACAATACCACCCCTCTAGCTCCTACAAAAGAGTCACGAGAGGTCTGCGGCTATATTTCCATCAATTGGTATGAAGAATAAAAGCCAATTAGAACTCCTATGGTGACCAGATGTAAGTTGACAAAGAATGATGATTGACCAAAGGAAAATTAGACTAGATACAAATATATGATAAGTGGATTGCTTTATTTGACTCATACTAGACCTGATATCATGAGTGTTGTATGTATTGTTGCTAGATTTCATGCAGATCCTAAGGAATCTCATGTTGTTGCTGTTAAAATAATATTCAAATATTTGAAAGGGACAATTGATTATGGCCTATGGTATCCTAAAGATGATTATTTTACCTTGAGTGCTTTTACTAGTGTTAATTGGGTAGGGAATGTGGATAACAGAAAGAGTACTAGTGGCGGTGCATTTTTCTTTGGTAAGAGATTGGTTTCATGGTTGAGAAAAAAAATGTATTTCACAATCTACTATAGATGCATAATATGTTGCTGTTGCAATAATTTGTACTCAAGTAGTATGGATGAAGCAAATGTTGAAAGATATCATAATAGAGTATAAAGAGCCTAGTTCTATCTACTGTGACAATTCAAGTGCAATTAACATTTCTAAGAATCTAGTGTTACATTCAAAGACAAAGCATATATCTATTAAGTTTCACTTTTTGAGAGAGAAGGTAAATGAGGAGGAAGTCAGATTCAAATATGTGCCTACTAAGGAACATATAGAAAATATTTTCATGAAGCCTTTTCTTAAGGAGTCTTTCGAGTATCTCAGAGGTAATTTAGGAGCGATTTGCCCTCCTGATTAGAACTAAGATGCATTGGTCAGCATCAATCCAACATATGTCACTGGGATATCTTGTGATTTGGAGTGATTTTTGGTTGCTACTGCTCAAGGGGAGTAATCAATCTTGAGTTTTGTAAGTCAGGTGTTCAGATTTTTGGCCTCTATGGTTAAGTGCATATATGTGCCTTTTCCATTGATGTCAAAGGGGGAGAGATATTCATGTGAAAAAATTATGGGAGAGAGATTCATAGTAATGTATGGAGGAGAGATTTTTAATATATTTGACATTGATTATTTTTTACATCATATGTTTCCATCAATGAAAAAGGGGGATATTTTTAGAATAATATGCATATATGTGTTGCCATTGATGTTTTGTCATTGATATCAACATATTTCTCTATTTGAGAAAGTGTTCCTATGATGTTTAGTGAGTTGTTTGATTTATTATTGATAGTGTGTCGAAGATCACAATCTATGGATGTGTACATTGTTGAGAATGGTATTTTGGACATTTAGAGGTGACAATGTGATAATATTTAGATTGGAAGTGCTCCGCATTGGAATATTTTCATATGTGGATTTATGTAGCATGTTTGGGACATTGGTGTGTGTCCTTATCTCAATTGGCTCGTGATTTGGAGATTCACAAGCTATTTTTCACAAATTGATAGAAGTTATTGTTGGCATTATTGAGGTTCAAAATGATGATGCTGATGATTCCAATGATTTGATTTGATGTGGCATTTCATGATGCTTGTACATATTTCTATATTGTGATTCTATTATTTTTTTGGTTCACATTAATCAAGGTGATCGCATTTGGTGATTCTTGATTGGTGAGTTCATGTTCTTCATGTTCTTGGATCACTTGGTGTTGTAGTGTGTTGTATATATTCAAGGCATAATTATTGGATTCTTAGCTTGTTCGAGGATGGTGTTATTGATCCATGTTATATCTTAGCTGACATTAATTGGTTCAAATTGTGATTGAGAGGTTACATTTTTAAAAATTAGGTGGTTAGAGAGGAGCCAACCTTGTTGATTCTTTCAAGGTTGATGATTTGTATAAATGTAATTGTATCCATTTGTGGATCATGTGCGAGATGAGACAAAGATGTGCACATATTAATTATATCTTTTGAAGGCAGAGATCTGGTATAGAAAAGAAAGTTGTAACTATACTTCAATGGAATTGATCCAGACATGTTGAAGAAGCTAATGTATATTTCATGATCTGTGGATTGTTGACCATATATTTGTAAGGCATTGAGAATTCCCATGGAAGTAAGCCTTTTTTTATTTTTAGCAGTGAGTCTAGGCAGTGTTCCTGAATGCATGTGCATACCTATAATCCTAATAGGCTATAGTGCTTTTAACGGAGTACATCATCTTGTGGGTTCATCCCCACCGTGGTTTTTCCCTCGACCAAGTTTGCACGATAAAAATCTTGAAGTTATGTGTTGTTGATGTGTTGTGGATTTGTGCTTCACTGGTTAGATATCAAATCTGCAGTTAAGATTAAAATTCTATTTAACTTGTGGAGTTTTGGAGACAACTAATTTACCCCCCTCTCTCAGTTGTCTACTTCCGTAAAAAATGAGTTGACAAAAGTTATTTCATTGAACAATGCTTATGAATTTTGAGAAAAGTTGAAAGAGATATATGAAGGAAATTATAGAGTTAAATTGTCAAAGAAGTTTATTGCTGAGCGTAGATATGAAAATATGAGAATGGAAGAAGGTGAAAACATTGAAGGCTATTATCAAAGAGTTGACAATGTTGTTAATGAAGTAAAATATCAAGGATGTACTATGATAGATGAAGATATTATGGAAAATATTATGATGAGCCTACCAGATAGTTACAACAACAAGATCTTTGCAATTGAGGAAGTCTATGATCCGAAGAAGTTTACCAGAGAAAAACTATTTGGCACTTTGTCCGCTTTTGAGATGAGAAATTTTGGAAAAGAGGAGAAATCTGAAATCTCATTTAAAGCCACAAAAATAGTGGATGATCATAACAATGAAAGTTCTAATGACCTGGAAGAAAATTTCACAAGGAAGACGAGGAAAGGTATTGACAAATACAAAGGTATGTTACCTAGAATAAATGTTTTAGATGTAGAAAGATTGGTCACATAGAAACTAGGCATTTGGAAAAAGGAACTATCTGCAAGAGATTATTCACCAAAGTATTCATAGAATAATTATCCATAATAGAAGAGCCCTTTTCCAACAAAGTGTCCCTAAAGAGATCCATAGGAGTGGCCTCTACATTCTCTTTCTCATTATATATACAATTCTATAAAACAGGGGAGTCATTCCCCTTAACCTCATCCCTAAAATCTTGAAGAATAGGGGAGCTTTGTTTAGGAGGTGATTGGGGATTCAAGTGGGAGGATTTTTTCAAATTCTTAGGAGAAGGCTTAGTGACTTTTCCCTTTCCTTTGTGTTTTGTGTCACTTAAATTTGCCTTGTTTTTTTCCCTTTAATGTCCAAAGAGTCAAGTATAATCTCAAACAAGGGCTAGTAATCAGAGTCCTCATCCTCCAAGGACACCACTCTCTTCTTTCAAGAGGAGGAAGACATCAAAATACCAATTTTCATCTTACCTTTTCACTTATAAATATGGAAAACTTCATCTCTATTGGAATCAACATCTGGGTGTTAAAACTTTGTGTCCCCTTGGTGAACCGTCACATTATTCATAAGTTCAATACTAATTTTAGGAAGGGAAAATTTCTCCACATGGAGGGCTTTATCATGTTCCATCATCAACCGGATAAGAACCTCATGAAGGATTGAAGAGGAGGTTTTATTCCTATGGTCTACAATGCTATGGTTAAGTGAATCCTCGTTCCCATTCTTTTCTTTAATAATCATGAATCTCAATATAGAGTTTTGCAAAAAAAATTTGGACAATAGGTAAATGTATATTCAGAGCCATCAATTAGTCTCTATATTCCATATCAGAGGAGGTTCTCACCCTCTCCTAACCAAGGTGGTTGATGGTTAAGAATATACCGGTAGTCCTATGGGCCTTTATTGATCATATGCTTGCATTGTTTGGTAATGTAATAAGAATAAATGGAACAAGAGACACCCTACACCATATGGATGCTAGGGTTCTTGTATCTATCAAAATGGGAGTTTATCTTTTGAATGTCACGATCATTCCTCTCAAAGATGGAATACACTATTGTCATATTGAAGTGATTGGAGATATCAATGTCCTCTTCCTTTGCCGAAGAGAAGGGCATATTAGACAAAACTACCCTATTGTCAAATAGAGATAGAAAAATAATGATAGGGGAAAGGATATATACCCTAGTAATAATCTCTTTAATGATTCCCAATATTATGATAAGAACATGGGTGACAACCCAATTAAAGGAACTGATTTCACATGTGTGATTTCCCTAACAATGATAAGTTAATATATGAAGGACAATATCACAATATGAACATTGATCCTCACCCAAAAAAGAACACAATTATTATTCTACCCACATAGATAAGACCCTTCCTCAAGGGACTTATTTCCCAATCACTATCATAAAAAATACTGCCCCTCTAGCTCCTACAAAAGAGTCACGAGAGGTTTGCTGCTATATTTCCATCAATTGGTATGAAGACTCAAAGCCAGTTGGTACTCCTATGATGACCAGATGTAAGTTGAGAAAGAATGATGATTAACCAAAGGCAAATCAGACCAGATACAAATATATGATAAGTGGATTTATTTATTTGAATCATACTAGACCTGATATCATGAGTCTTGTATGTATTGTTGTTAGATTTCATGCAAATACTAATAAATCTCATGTTGTTACTGTTAAAAGAATATTCAAATACCTGAAAGGGACAGTTGATTATGGCCTATGGTATCCTAAAGATGATGATTTTATCTTGATTCATTTTACTAATGTTGATTGGGTAGGTAATATGGATATCATAAATAGTAGTAGTGGTGGTGCATGTTTCTTTGGTAAGAGATTGGTTTCATGGTTGAGAAAAAAAAAGTATCTCACAATCGACTATAGATGTACAATATGTTGCTGCTGCAATAATTTGTACTCAATTAGTATGGATGAAGTAGATGTTGAAAGATATCATTGTAGAGTATGATGAGTCTATTGCTATTTATGTAGGATTTCACAAATTCAAATCCCCAGAACGCCAAGAACACTTGCAAGCAAAATGCCAGAAGCTGAATCGAAACCTGTGAGAGAGAGAGCTAGGGTTGTGAGAATCTCAGCAGAGTGAGAGAAAAATTATATTTCCCAAAAGAATGAATTACAATAATTACAAAAAGTGGCTTATAAGGTGAGAAACCCTA
>MU227387.1:1534580-1546104 GCA_018584345.1 Thuja plicata | reverse complement strand
ATTACAAGCACTTTCTCATGAACTAGTTGCATAAATTCTCATAGATAATGGCTTTCTTCATTTACTTGCACTATTAAATCCTCCATGTTAGCAATGGTCAGGTTGTTGGCTCTCGTTCTGAGGGTACGCTTCAACAATCACATCTAATTAGGAGGCAACAGGTCGCCTCAATCACCTTCGTAGAGCAAACAATTCAATGTTTGTCTTTGTGAATTCATTGATTGAATAAGGACTATGTTGAGTTTCTTGTTGGATTGAGAGGTCACATTCAGCATTAAACAATTATAAGGTGAGAAACCCTAAAGCCAGAGAAAGCTAGGTTTGTGTATTTAATAACTAATAAACATATTAATTATTATGCACCTAAATGACAAGCTTAAGTGAAAAAGGATAATAGTGACCTGTAATAATTAAACCAGATAGATTTAATTATAAAGGTAAATGAACTATTACTCTAACAATTTATTGTGAGAATTCAAGTGCAATTAATATTTATGAGAATCTAGTGTTACATTCAAAGACAAAGTATATATCTATCAAGTTTCACTTTTTGAGAGAGCAGGTAAATGAGGAAGAAGTTAGATTCGAATATGTGCCTACTAAAGAACATATAGAAAATATTTTTATGAAGCCTTTTCTTAAGGAGACTTTCAAGTATCCCAGAGGTAATTTAGGGGCGATTTCCCCTCCTGATAAGAACTAAGATGCATTGGTTAGCAAAGGTCTAAAATATGTCACTAGGATTTCTTGTGATTTGGATTGATGTTCGGTTGCTACTACTCAGGGGGAGTAGTCAGTCTTGAGTTTTGTGAGTCAGGTGTTCATATTTTTGGCCTCTATGGTTAAGTGCATATATGTACCTTTTCCATTGATGTCAAAGGGGGAGATCTATTCATGTGAAAAACTTATGAGAGAGATATTTATAGTAATGTATGGAAGAGTGTTTGTTGATTTATTTGACATTGATTATTTTTCACATCATATGTTTCCATCAATGAAAAAGGGGGATATTTTTGGAATATATGCATATATGTGGTGTCATTGATGTCAAGATATTTCTCTATTTAAGAAAGTATTCCTGTGATGTTCAGTGATTTGTTTGGTTTATTATTGATAGTGTGTTGAAGATCACAATCCGTGGATGTGTACATTGTGTTGAGAAATGTCTATAGTTGATTCAACTCAATTTTAAGAGGTTTTCACAATGATTTGAGTGAGTTATGGGTTTTGTATTGAGACTGATATTTTGGATATTCAGAGGTGACAATATGACAATATTTGGACTGAAAATGCTCTGCATTACAATATTTTCATATTTGGATATGTGTAACATGTTTGGGACATTGGTGTGTGTGATTATCTCAATTGGTCCATGATTTGGAGATTCACAAGCTATTTTTCTCAAATTGAGAGAGGTTACTGTTAACATTCTTGAGGTTCAGAATGATGATGGTAATGATTTAAATGATGTGATTTGATGTGGCATTTCATGATGCTTGTATATATTTCTAGATTGTTCTTCTATTGTGTTTTTGGTTCACATTAATCGAGGTGATCACATTTGGTGATTCTTGATTGGTGAGTTCATGTTCTTCATGTTCTAGGATTACTTGGTGTTGTAGTGTGTTTTATATATTTGAGGCGTAATTATTGGATGCTTAGCATGTTTGAGGATGGTGTTATTGATCCATATTATGCCTTAGCTGACATTAGTTGGTTCACATTGTGATTGAGAGGTTATATTTTTAACAATTAGGTGGTGAGAGTGGAGTCGAGCTTGTTGATTCTTTCAAGGTTGTTGATTTGTATAAATGTAATTGTATTCATTTGTGGATCATGTGCGAGATGAGAAAAAGATGTGTAAATATTTATTATATCTTTTGAAGGCAAAGATCTGGTGTAGAAAAAAAATTTGTAATTATACTTCAATGGAATTGGTCTAGACATGTTGAAGAAGCTAATGTATAGTTCATGATTTTTGGATTTTTGCCCATATATTTGTAAGACAGTGAGCCTTTCCAGGGAGGTAAACCTTTTTAAAAAAAATTGTGAGCAGTGAGTTCTAGGTAGTGTGCTTGAATGCATGTTTATTCCTATTGTAATACTCCTAATAGGGTATAGTTCTTTTAAGAGAGTACATCATCTTGTGGGTTCATCCCCATCGTGTTTTTTCCCTTGACCAAGTTTGCACGATAGAAATCTTGATGTTATGTGTTCCTAATGTGTTGTGGATTTGTGCTTCATTGGTTAGTTATTAGATCTACAGTTAAGATTAAAATTCTATTTAACTTGTGGATTTTTGGAGACAACTGATTCACCCCCCTCTCTCAGTTGTCTTCTTCCATATTTCCATCAATAGAGAGGTATGCTATCTTTAGTGCTATATAAATAAATGAGTTGAAAAAAGTTATTTCATTGAACACTACTTATTAGATTTGGTGATGATAAAAAAATATTGTTAGAATGGGTTCTATTACTTTTGATAGAAAACATAACAATGATAATGTTTACTATGTGATGAATTTGCATCATAATTTGTTGAGTGTTGGAAAAATATGTGAGAATGGTTATGTTGTTGTATTTCAGGAAGATGGATGTGAGATCCAAAAGAATTCTGGAATTTCTATTGCTGCTAAAATAAGGAAAGGTGGGAACATGTAACAACTGTAAAGTGCGAAGAGATTCTTAATATCACAGTCTAATGACATTTGTCTTTGGCATCAGAGGATGTGTCATATTAACTTTGACAATTTGATAAGGATAAGTCCAAATAGTGTAGTTACAGATTTTCCAAGACTAACCAAGCCAGACTATATTATTTGTAAAGGATGTCAAGAAGGAAAACACATAAGAGAATAATTCAAAGGACAAGATCATTCATCTACTAGTTTGTTGGATATTGTACACACTGACCTATGTGGTCCAACTAGAACAAGAAAATTACAAGGCGAGAGATATTCCATGCTTTTAATTGATGATTATTCCAGACTGACTTGGGTTGCATTCTTAAGAGAAAAATTAGAAGCATTAGAAAAATTCAAGATATTCAAAGCAAGAGTTGAGAATGAAGTAGATAAACAAATCAAGTGCTTGAGATTTGATAGAGCAGGAGAGTTTACAACTGATGAATTTAACAATTTATGTGAGAAATATGGCATCAAAAGACAAGTTATCTTCCCAAAGAACACCACAACAGAATGGTGTAGTAGAAGGAATGAACTAGATAGTTCAAGAAGCAACTAGAAAAATGATCAAAGAAGTAGGTTTACCAGAAGTCTATTGGAGAGAATCTACACATACCACAATATATAATCCTAACCGAGTCCTATTTAGAAGGAAATATGGAAATACATCATATGAGATATGGCATATAAGAGCTCTCACAGTAAAGTATTCATATTTTTTGGAAGTAAATGCTACATTTGGGGAGATGAAGATAATATTGAAAAGTTTGAGGATAGATTTGATTCAAGTAAGTATAGATCAATGATTGGAGGTTTACTGTATTTGACTGCTACTCGCCTGGATATTATGAATACTATTTTCCAAGTGGCCAGGTTTTAGCAAGAACCAAAGGAATCACATGTTGTTGTAGTAAAGAGAATTTTTAGATATTTAAAAGGGACATACAAATTTGGATTATGGCATCCTAAGGATTTAGATTTCACTTTGACAACCTATATCAATGTGCATTGGGTAGTTTGTGTTGATAACCAGAGAAGTACAAGTGGTGGATCTTATTTTCTTGGCTCCTAGTTGGTTGCATGGTCAAGTTAGAAACATGATTCAGTGTCATTATCTAGTGCTGAAGCTGAATACATTGCAACATCTTCTTATTGCACTTAGATACTTTGGATGAAACAAACATTGAAGGATATTGACATAACATTTGATAAACCTATTTGAATTATCTATGATAATACTATTGCCATAAAAAATTCTAAGAATTTGGTACAAAATTCTAGAATGAAACATATATCCATTATATATCACTTCTTTAGGGATAAGGTTTTGGATAGTGAAGTAAGACTTGAATATGTGCCTACAAAAGAGAAGATTGTAGATATTTTTACAAAACCATTGTGCAAGGACACTTTTGAGTATCTCAGGTAGAAGTTGGGGATTACACCCCTTCCTCATTAGAAATAATGTGCATTGGTCTAGGGTATTATATGCATATTAATTTATGGATGAGTGCTTGGTGGCTTCCTCTTACGAGAGCAGAGTAAAATTTTTAGGGGGAGTTTTGTCCATAGTCATTGTTATCAAAGGGGGAGAAGAAAATAAGACTTAAAATGCTGATATTTCATTTTGTGCCTTTTTCATTTATGAATGTTTCCATATAATGAAAAAGGGGCAGATTGTTGGAGTGTGATTGCTATTATTTCTATTGTGATTAATGGTTGTCAAAGATGTCAACATATTCAGTTGTAGTTTCATTTGCATTTGGTGATACGAAATTAGTGTGCTCTGGATGATGTGCTATAATGTTCGATCTTCGGTCATGTTTGTACTGGTCCCATTCATGTTGTAACATATTGAGATACCTTCCTTTGGGTCCAATCCTATTTGTTTATCGGTGATTGTGGTTCCACAACATAATTTGCATTATAATGTATAGATCTTATTCGTTGGCTTCAAATAATGTGATAAGTGGTTAGCATGTTGCATTGAGCGAGGAGATTTTGGTGTGGTCCACATTTCATTCCTTCCACTATGGGAATGTCTTGGTGTGACCTATTTCAAATTGAATGTGTATGACTTGTAAAATGATAATTAATATTGTGCTTGTCCAACATGGATGAATGGAACAGTATATATGGAGGATGAATTATGTTCGATGGAGAAATATGTATGCGAGAAATGTGAACCTAAAGAGAAGATATCTAGACATCTTTGTGAGACTGTATGCAACTAGTGATATCATATTATTCTTCAGTTTTGCAGTTGGTTTGAAATATTTTAGTGGTGGAATTATTTCTCATTATTTCTTGTTTTGAGAGTTAGCCAAGTTTTAGTTGTAATAGCTAGTTTATGTATTCATGGTAGTTAGCTCGACTGACACTGAGCCTTACCTGCAGTGAGCATACCGATAGTGAGATTTTGTAAAAATCACCTTAACTAATGTTCTTATCCATGAGAATTAGTTTCTCTATGGTTTTCCCCATCTTGGATTTTCCAAGTAAATCTTGTGTTCATTGTGTTCAGTGTTCCTTTGTACTTTCAAGTTTATATCTGTTACGTTTATCTAATTAAATTAAGTTTTGTTTGAATTGATTAAGTAATGAAAAGTGTTTTATGATAACTGTTTCACCCTCCCTCTTAGTTATCTAGGATTTTTAAATAGGGTCCTTTATTCTTAACACTTCATTACTTGATGACAATGATTGTAAGTATGCTATATTTACCCTTAAAGAGATCAACAAATGTGCTCTTAAAGGGAAATCTGAAGTTGAAAAATGGGAATGTAATGCTAAAGGTTGGAAATCCCTGTTCCAAACCATTGGGAAAAAATATGTGATTGATAGAAGGTGGCATGAAAATTCCAAATGGATTTTCTTAAAGCAAGACAATTAACCATCTTGATCGTGAAAACACACAACTCAACATGAGGATGGACAAAGCCAAGAATGATTTCAAGAGGTTATAGTACTTCAGTATTTTAGGGATGAAAGTTAGATCAAAGTTAAACTAGATGAAATATGGGGATAAAGGATCCAAATCAGTTTTCAAGTACTTGAAGAAAAAATATATCAGGTCAAAGATTGAAGTAATCAATGTTAAGGGACATGCCATCACTAATCAGGATGAGATCAAAGAATAGTTTTATTTTTTCTACAAGAACCTTTTTATCTCAGAGGGAGCTTAGGAGATCAATGTAAAGGCTAGAATCCAAGTCCGAGATATGATCCCAAAAAGGATAGATGAGGCAGATAGTCATTTCCTTGAATCAAATATCTTAATAAAAGAAATATGTCATACAATTGAATCCCTTAGTAGTGATATGACTCCCATTGAAGATGACCTTCCTATTGAGTTTTATAAAACCAATATTGAATGGAAAATCCTTGATCTTTACAACCTCTACAATGAATCTATTCATAGAGAGTCTTTGGGCACTAAGATCAACAAAGGCATTATCAAGTTAATTTCTAAAGAGGGAGATAAGACACTTGTTAAAAATTGGAGACCCACAACTCTCCTGAATTTCTCCTATAAGATCCTTGCTAAGTTGATTGGAAGAAGAGTTGAAAATATAATGACCAAGTTCATTAATAGCACCTAAACTAGCATCATTAAGGGAAAGTATATTTTGGATAATCTTATTACTAGTTAGGAGGCCATGGAATGGGCAAAGAGATCAAGACAGGAAGATACTATGTTGCTGCTATATTTTGAGAAATCCTACAATAGTGTTGAATGAACCTTTTTACTGATGATGATTAAAGAGCTTGGTTTACCAAAATATTTTTCAAGATGGTCAATACCCTACTAAAATATGCCTCAACTAAAGTAGAGATTCATGCCTAACTCACCCAAAGCTTTCCCCTAGAGAGATCTATCAGACAAGGGTTCCCTCCGGCCCCTGCTATATTTTTGATTGCTACTAATGCTCTTCATTAAATGCTAAGAAATGATTAGATTTCTCCCAGGGTGAAGGGAATCACTCTTCGCAATGGGGAAGACTTGATTAATATACAATATGCAGAAAACATGACTTTATTCACCGGACTTGAGGAAGAGAACATGTACATATTAGTAAACAAAATGAATATTTTTTTCCTTGCGTCCAGAGAGAAAAACTCCAAGTGCAAGTGTAGTATGTTGGGATGGAAAGATAAACCTACCATATGGTGGAATATATTTTATTTTTAGTGAGGAGGCCCTTATATGGAAGTAAAATATTAAGGGATTTCTTTTGCGCTCTCCCCCAATCTTAGAGATATGTGGTTCTAGATTAGAAATAAAATATAATCCAAATTGGACATGTAGAATAGACACAACCTTTCATTAGGATGCAAGCTTCAATTATGTCAGAAGATCCTTTCCTCCTATATTATATATTATGCATCATTTTTCTCTTCATTGGATATCATGTCAATGACTGAAAAAAGAGAATCAGATCCATTTTGTGGTCTAATGGAATAGGGAAGAGTAAACAACATGTACTTAGGTGGGAATGGTATTGTATGGATAAGGGTGGTGGGGGGCTTGGCCTAAAATACCTTAGGGGACAAGGCATCACATTGGCTACCAAATGGATTGTCAAGGCGCTTGAATGAGATGACCCCTGGAAGGTTCTAATCTAGAATAAAATTATGTTAGCATTCCCTAATATGGAAAAATAATGGAAATGAGCCATCAGTGATATTCTTATCTCCAAACATGAATTCACACTTGCTGGTTCAAGGGTTTTTCATAGCCTACGGAAGCCTTATGAAATTATCAAAGACATGACCATAAGAAATAGTTTCATGGAGGAAAAATATAAAGTAGTGGGATGTAGGTCTATCTGGTGGGAATTGGAGCATAAAGGGAAGGAACTTTCTCTATTAAAAGGATGCTCAACAAGGAAATGGATAGATAAAGAAAAAAATGTTTCAGTAATATCCTATTTGATGGTTCCCTAATAGATTGGAGTAATTTTAGCACTATATTCCTTCTACACTATCGGCCTCACCACCACTCTTCAACCTTCAACCAAATCAATGCACAGGGTGCATTCGCAATAGAAAATACTCTTGATAGGGGTTGACACATGTTAATATATTGGGGTTTTAAGATGCTCCATAGAGGATGTCTCTCCTCTAAGTTCTTCTAGCATGACACATGTACCCCTTGGACACCCATGCTCATGAGGAAGTGTCAAGCGCATATTCAAAGAATATGCTACCACATAGACTCCCAAAACCATCGACATCTTTGACATATATATATATATATCTTAAGAACACTTTTCTGATGACCCATGAAATAATGACCATCCCTGATTGAGCCACCATATTTTTAATGCACCCCGCTTAGCTGATGGGTATGCTGATAGCCACCATTAAAATAATTAAACTTGGCCCCAACATAAGAAATCAAGAGATTCATGCCTAATTTTTTGGGACGCAGAACAATTGTAACAAAAATATAATCATTCTTTGATCATGTTGACCAAAGGTTGTTTTATAAAACCCCAAGGACCTATAGAAGAAAAAAGAGGTTGGAACATGCGTCTTTTGTTCAATGAATTAAGAAATACTTTGTAATATTTGTAGAGTTTTCAATTTCTGAAGACAAGATCTTGTGGCTTGTCGACCAAAGGTGTATATTATAACGCTTATATTCTGGGGCATACTCTTTCACCTTGGCATGTTTTCTGTTAGTAAATCATGGGAACTATTCTTGTGTTTCCTTTTCCTTTTTGTTAATCAAAGTGTCTTGTGTTGATTCTTTACGAGTTTGGTCCTATTTATTTATGTCTTGAGGCCTTCTACTCAATAAGGCTCATTGTTTAGGAAGTGAGGTCTTTTCAATTGACCCTTACGTGAACTATTTATATTTTCTACTAAATAGTGTTGTATACCATTTCCATGGATGAATATATTTACACACTTTTTGGAGTTCCCGTGTCTTCATTCTGACCCTTGTTGGTGCTTACTACGACTAGGATATGAACATTTTTTCCTATGTCCGGTGACTTTGGATTTATGTTCCCATGACCAATAATGAATGGTTTTTGGTGTAGTGGGTCTGAGTGAATGAATATATGAGCCTCCGACTAGAAAGTTCAAACATATGCAAATATTATCTGACACATTTTTAGCCAATCCAACAAATCTTTGATCCGATATTTCATCTCCCTTGGCTTAGGTTCTTTTTTTAAAGGTTGATTCCTTCCTTTTTTTGAAACACCCACTTATGAAGAGGTGAATTATAAAATATCAAAGGCTGTTTCACAGGTGCACCCCATCTCACACCTATGAAACTTCTTAACTACCCTTATTTATGTGTGAGCCTCTTAGGGATTAAATTTTTTTTCTGTCACACCCGATGGAACAAATTAAAATTGTTGCTAAAGTCAGTGCATACTTTGGATTTTTCCATCTAAGATGAATCCATCAAGTTGTCATGGTGAGAAATGGTTGGGATCCAATTAATCATGGACCCAAGATACTACAATTTCAATGATTGGGTTGTCCTTCAAACTTTTCAAGGGGATCCAGTCCCTAGCTGACGGAAGATACTGCTCAACCTTCAATAGGAGTTATGGATCATTGAGCTTGAAAGATAACAAAAAAACCTATGGTATTATCTGTAATGCATTAGATTCATCTCCTCAGGAGCCATATTTGGTAGAAGGACCATTCCCCAAGGACCAGATCATACATGCATACTATCTAGAAGGTTTTTATCTGGTGGAAGGTGAACCCAATCTTTGATACATTTTTGGAGTTCTCCTTCATGTGTTTGATGCTTGATAAAATTTCCTTGTTTGAGGGTGGAATAATGGTTTTTTTCTCAAAGAAGAAAAATTAACATGGTTTTTATGACCTGTAGTCGACACAAGTGATCATGATTCATGAAAATAAAAGTCTTTCCCTACCACATCTGAAGACTGATGATTCAACATCTCTCTTTTCTGAGCTCCCTTATTTTTTTGAGGATGATGATGAGATTTATGCCATGCAATTTTTGGATATTTTAGAGATCTAACCAAATGAGGTGTCACCTTAGGAGACTTCTCCTGAGCCCGCGAGTGAGCAAGGGGAATAGAGAATGAGGACATGCTTTTTTGGGACGAGCTTGAAGCATTTTGCGTAATGATTGATGAATGCACTCCAACCATTCAAGTTGAGTATTTCCCTATGCCCCATATGGAAGAATCACTAGTTTATAAGGTCAAGGAACATGTAGACATATCCCCTAATACAAATTTCTTCAGGAGCACCCGCAAGTGCCCAATTAGGTGTTTCTATTAGACCATTCGTATGATCAACAACTCACAAAAGATAAGGAATATGAGAGATTTGAAGTGAGAACACTTTCCAAAATAATGGATAGGGATATGGTAAATACAACCAAAGATTCTAGGTTAATTCTTGATAGGAAAAGATCCCCTAGAAGTCACCAAAAATGTAGATTCCTAGTACACTATCAACCTCAATACCACTCTTCAAGTTTCAAACGCATCACCATGCGGTGCGTGTTCGCAACAGTAAAGCTTCCTAATAGGGATTGAAACATGTTAGCCCACTGGGATTTAAAGGAATTCTGTGGAGGACGTCTCTCCTCCAAGTTCTTCTAGCATGCCATGTGTCTCCCTTAGACACCCATGCTCACAGGGAACCACCAAGTGCATCTTTAAAGAATTATCTCCCGCATAAAGACTCCCATGACCAACGACATCTTTGATAAATGTATTGAGCACACTTTTTTGGTTGGATTGTACAATCATGACCATCCTTGATTAAGTCACCACATTATTTTATCTTCCCTACCTAGCTAGCGAGTATGTTGATAGAAACCAATAAAGGAATTACACTTGGCCCTAGCATGACGAATCAAGATATTTATGCTTGATTTTTTGGTATGCTAATCGATTGTAACAAAAATGTAATCGTTCTTTGATCACGTCGACCGAAGGTTATTCTATAAAACCTCAGGGAGCTCTAGAAGAAAAAGAGGTTGGAATATTGGACTTTTATTCAATGAGTTACCAAATACTCTATAATATTTGTAGAGGTTTCAATTTATAAGGACAAGATCCTATGGCTTGTCGACCAGAGGTGTATACTGTAATGCTTGCATTCTGGGTTTTGTCGCCATGAAATGATTTATCTTAATAAATAATGGGGACTATGCCTATGGTTCCTTTTCATTTTTTGTTAATCAAAGTTTTATTGATGCAGAGGAAAGTGGAATGATAACAAATAAGGTCTCCTATTGACTTTCAAATGTAAAAGGTGGATGATGAACCAAGGCTTCCCAAGTGCACTCGAGGGCTCCAAAAGGGAAGAATAAAACAAGAGACCTATCCACTACCTCCAACACCTTAGAAAATTTTTAAACCCAAATTCAAACTTCTTCCAACAGGTTACAACCCTCTAAAAAGACTCCAACCGTCAAATCCACTCTCTAGCCTTAGTAGGCCTAGGAATCCTTGTAGCCCTATTTCCACTATTTTTTGGACTTTTCTTCAAACTTTCCTAAAACACTCTAGAATATAATTGTGTATTAGGATACCCTTTTCCAAGTTGTTCAACATATGTAAAAACCATATATTCTTGTTTTGGAACATCAATCCCCAAAAATGTTGTTTCTACTTTCTTGCCTAGGCCTAATAGGTCACTTTTACAAAGGAACCCTATTACAGACTTAACACCCAACCTTGCCACTTTTCAAAAAGTTTTAATATGGTCCCAATTAGAGAAATTTGAAGTCAATTTGACCCTATAGGATTTCTATACCCAAAAGCCCCAAATTGCTCCCTCTAGGCCTTCAAAACTAGGGCCTTCTTAAAAACAACTCAAAACTC
>MU227387.1:1498407-1528478 GCA_018584345.1 Thuja plicata | reverse complement strand
ATATGTGAAATGTAAAACAATAAAGTAATAAACCATACACACATAACACATGGATTTTAACGTGGAAACCCTATTAAGGGAAAAAACCACTAGGATCGGTACCCCAAATTTTCACTCTTCTGAAGTGTTCCCTATTAGGAGCCAACCCTATTAAAGGTTACAAACACACTATTAAGTGCAACCTTGTTATAGGATTTTATACATAGAGGTTGTCACTTAGTATCTGACATCTATTTTTCTACCATCCTTGAATCAGCTTCCTTCTTAGACTATCAATAGGCTTTAGGCAATTCTTGCTACCATCCTTGAATCAACCTTCTTCTTAGGCTATCAATAGGCTTTATGCAATTTCAATGCTACTTTCACGAATCAACCTTTTTGGAAATCTGTTAGGATATACCTCAATTATAGAAGATGATTAAGTCCTGCTCTGTTAAGAGACTTGATGCTTCAATGGTTAAACTGAAACATTATGACCTGTTTCTAATTAAACTTGAATTGCAGATTTTTGGATCTATTTAAGTACAATACCTCTCTGATCAATGTATCAATTCAATTCTTTGTGCTCTACACTTTCTACTCTGTGATGTTGTGCTTCACTATTCATCAGTGTCTGTAGAATTCTTTAGCTCTCCTTCAACTTGATTGATCAGAACTGTATGAAGTTATCCTTCACCATTTTCTCTTCAGCATCCTCTTTCTATTCACTCCCCTTCCGTGTATGTGATTTCTTGTAATTATGGAAATGAATTATGCTTGTCTCTTATATAGACATGATATTCCTTAATTCTTGATTCTTGGCGAGAAAAACAATCCAGCCAATCTGATTTACAGCTTTAACTCCTGATTTATCTCGTAGTTATCTTCTTGCCAACTGTACAAATCTTCTTTAAATCATTTAATTAACTTTGGGTGATTAAAAAAATAAAAAAACTACTTAAGTCTATCCTTAAGCTCTGCCAGCTAGATATTTTTTCATTTTCTGAACTCTTTATTCTCTCGGTCAACTCTGCAGTTAGTTGTTGGTGACAACTGCCAGTTCCGTCGGTGTAACTCCAGTTAGCTTCAGGATCTCCATCTTTCGGGCATCCTTAGATTTTACTCATCGGGTATCACTATGATTTTTCTTTGTCGGAAAATACTATCTTCTACTTTTTGGGCATCACTGTGACTTTTTCTTTGCCTTTACCGATGGTGTGCACTTCATCGGTGTTGTCTGTCACTTAGTGAATACTTGACTTTTATGCATTGCAGAAAGTATAATCTCTGTTCCATTGAATCTCTGACATCTTTGGTATTATGTACATGACCATATAGATGATATCAAATTGACAGCAATGACAATACAAACCATTAACTGATTTAATGTCTTGCATCATCTTCAACTTAACATTATCAAACATTCAATCAGTTACATGTCATCAATTCAAACTATCACCATTAGAGAATAATCATCAAAAAAGAGAATGAAATATCTATCACCATAGTAACTCTTTGTTCTCATGGGTCCACATAGATAAGTATGAACTAATTCTAGAATAGCATTAGATGTATGGGATTTTCTCTTGAAACTAGACTTTGTCATCTTACCTTTTTGACAATTCTTACACATGATATGCCCGGGCTTTGACATGCTCGGTAAGCTACTTACTTTCCTTTTATTGCTTATCTTTATCATGTTGTCAAAATTTATATGACATAATATTTTATGCCACAACCATATGTCTTCGTTTCTAGCCATTAAACAAGGGGTATTTATATCATCAAGATAGAATAGGTTACCTTTTGTATGTTCACCATTCCAATCAACCTTCCTGATTCATTAAAGATCTTTGCATTTTTATTCTCAAATGATACTCAGTGACCTATGTTATTCAGTTGTGAAACACTCAATATATTATAATTAAGGCCTTTTACCCAGTATGCATTTTCACATTTGATCAGGTTATTCAATATTATGGTTCCTTTACCTTCAACTGGACAAGGTGTGTCATTACCCATTCTTACCGATCCACCATTATAGTACTCAAAAGTTTCAAACTTTTATTTATCACTGGTCATGTGGTGAGTGCAACCACTATCTATAATCTAGACATAATTCTTACTAACCTTAGATATGAGTGTAGTCTCTACATACCTTTCTTCTTTGTCTAAATCATCCTTCATGGACACAAATACCATCTCAATGTCTTAATCAGATTCGGTGTCAGTATCTCCAGCTCTGTTCTCAGCTAGGTAACAAGATTTCTTCCCTTTTTCCTTGTAGTCTTGGGTATCTCTTCTATCAGATTGTTGGTTGATTTGGTAATATCTATTATCACTTCTATCAAACGTATTTTCATATGATCTGTCATTACTTCTGTTAGGACATCTAGCAACAAAGTGTCCAATCTCTTTACAATTAAAACATACAAGTGGTAATTTACCTTTGTATCTACCTTTTCCTCTCTACAATCTTCTATCCATTAGTGCTTCAATATCATCAAGATCTTGGTCATCACTATCACTTTAACAATAATTTCTTATAGTGTATTTATGACTTGACTTACTTATTTTCAAAGAAGATTGGACTGCAGACTCAATAGATGGTAAAACACTATTGTCAAAGTTATTCATCTCAAATGAAATGAGTCTATCAACCAAACTATCTAGAGTGACATTATTGTTTTCTACTACTCTCATTTCTTGTATAAAAGATACTCGAATAGCATATACAGGAAGTAAGGTTCTTAAGATTTTACTTACCGCTGTCTATTCTTCAAGTATGCCTCCAACTCCTTGGATAGCATTGACTAACTCTTTTATTCTGCAACTGTATTGAATGATATTTTCTCCTTCTCCCATTATTAGGTCATCAAATTTACCTCTTAGGATTTCTACCTTAGCTCTTAGTACATTAGAATCTCCTCCATGTACCAGCTTCAATTTATCCCACATTTGCTTTGCAGAGGTGCATGTTTTGAAATCTTCAAATTCAACATCGGAGAGTGAGGAAGCAAATTCTATCATCATAAAATTATACTCATATTTTTCTCTTAATTTATCAAGTGTGTGAGGTCCTGTAGGAAACATATATTCAGTATCCAAGTATTGAGTAATATCATTTCCAATACCTGATAGGTGGAGTCTTATCCTGCTTTGCCATGATGCAAAGTTGTCCTTGTTCAAATTGGGCACATCTTGTTTGCTCATCTTGTGATCTCTTGCTTAGGTCTTGAAACATTCCTTCTAAGCACACAAGCTCTGATACCAATTTTTAGAATAACTAAGAGGGGGAGGGGTGAATCGGTGGCCTCAAAAATATTCCAATAATTTATCCCAAAAACTTATTACCACAATTATAAGCCTCTAGTTATCTTTAGTCCTACAAGATGAATGCCTTGAAATAATCTTATCAAATAACTACTGCTCGAAGTTCACTATTAAACCTTATTCTTACTATTTACTGATTAGTAGTCTTTCATTTACCGAAATACAGTAAATTACTTAGTGTATACCGATCAATCCATATTAGTTATGTGTAATGTAAAAAATTAAAGTAATGACTCATAAACACATTGACAAGTGGATTTTTAACGTGGAAACCTTGTTAAGGGAAAAAATGCTAGGGAACGGTAACCCAAAATTTTCACTCTTATGAAGTTGGCTCGGTGAAGAGCCAACCCTGCTAAAGGTTACAAAAACACTATTAGGTGTGACCTTGTTAGAGGATTTAAATAGAATAGTTTGTCACTTGATATCTGGCATCTCTATGCTACCTTTATAACCAAACCCTGTGTAGTTTGTCACTTGGTATCTTACATCTCTATGATATCTTCATGACCAGACCTTTTGATACTCCTTAGGATGTATCTCAATATATAAAGGATTGTTAAGTCCTACTTTGTTAAGAGACATTAGGATCCAATCGTTAAATTGAAACAGTAAATGATTTGTTCACATATACAACTATACTTTGCATATTTTTAGATCTATTGTAAGCTCATAATACCTTTCTGATCAATGTATCTTTTCAATACCTTTTCTCCACTTCTTTCTTCTCGGTGATGATGTGCTTCTCTTTTGTTCGGTGTCCGCATAAATATTTATCTCTTTCCTTAGCTTGATTGATCAGGACTATGTGAATTCTTTCACTAGTTTCTCTTCTGCATCCTCTTCTTCTATTCACCCCTTTTTTTATTCATAATTAATTATCTTGTCTCTTTATAGACATGATTTCACCATTTCTCAGTTCTTGACTTTCTTGTTCTTGGCGTGATCCACAATTCTCGCCAATATTTATTTAAAAATATACTTCAATTTTATCCTGTAGATTTCTCTTAGACAACTGGAATAAACTCTAGTTCTTTTCAATGTTTAACTCCTTGTTATTTTCGGTCAACACTTCAGTTCTCCTTGGGCATCTCTGTCGGGGTTGTCTGTCTGTTAGGAAACACTGTGATTTTTCTCATCGTTAATGCTTTTGATTCTTCTCTTCAGTAATGCTTGCTCAGGTTTCTTTGTCACACATCACTTTGACTTTCCTCTTGGGTTCTCTATTCGTTGGGCTACACAGATCGTCAGTGTTTGTTGTCACTTAGTGAATACTGATCTTTTATGCATTACTGATAGCATAAGATTTATCTTTTGGTTCTTTGAAGTATTTGACACTAGGTATATAACCAATCAGATTATATCAATTTGACATCAATGAAAATATAATACATTAACTGACTTAATGTCTTGCATTAACTTCCTGCAGCTTGGTGATCATCAACTTAACATCTTTAGACATTCAATTAGTTATATTTCATCACATTTTTTCCATATGTCCGATGACTTTGGCTTCCTATTCTCCTAGCCAACAATGAAGGGTCCGTGGTGCACCGTGTTTGAGTGAATGAAGATGTGAGCCTCTGACCAGAAAGGTTGAACATACACAAATACCATGTGACACATTCTTAGCTCATCCATCAAAGATTTTATTTGACATTTTTTCTCTCTTATCTTACTTTTATTTGTTAAAGGTTGTTGCATTCCTTTTCCAAACACCCAATTATGAAGAGTCAATTTCTAAAAGCCTGGAGTTTTTTTCACCTGGCATACCCCATCCCACTCCTTTGAAACTTCCCGACTACCCTTATTTACACCCGAGTCTCTTAGGGATAAAAATAGGTTTTTTTACAGGGAACACCCTGTCCCACTCCTATGAAACTTCTTGACTACCCTTATTTAGGCACGAGCCTCTTAGGGATGAAAACAAATTAAGTATTATATCCCTAAATCCAATTTCATGACATTATCCATTCTCAGAGAGGCAAAGAATATATTTGAATCCTCTATTACATATGTAGGAGAGGATGAACACCTCTCACACACCTTGTGGTCAAATGAATCCCCTCTCAACAAGATTAAGGATATGGATAGTTATAAAATTTTGGATAAAAATGATTTTATTTTTAACTATATTAACACTTGCTTGAACTTATCTCATTCTAATGAGTTTTATCAAAATAAACTACAGGTACTGTGAGCAGCAATTCCTAAGCCGAACAAAGCTTGCTTTAGGTGGATGATTATACTACAAGAGCTTCCTTTTAAGAATAATTCTTCTAAATCTAACCTTTGTCTACTATGCAGGAAACCTGTGTTGGAAACATGGTCAGCATTCCTCTTGGGATTCGAGACAAGGGACTAACAATCTTCTGTGGATTCTATAAGTCTAGTGGTTGTATTAGACATTGAAAGGCCAATCTTTTGGTGCAACAAAAATAACACTTATAAGAAGTGGTATAAGAGATTAGTCAAAGGTTCAAATCCCCTCAGGTAATACTAAGGGGGAGATTATTGGAAAAATGGTCAACACTCTCCTAGGGATTTGTGAGGGACTAACCGCCTCCCATGGATTCTATAAGTCTAGTGTTTGTATCGGGCATTGAAAGGTTGGTCTTTTGGTGCAATGAGAATCACAGTTATAACAAGCTGAAACCACTAAATATATTTTTATTGAATGTTTATATGTAAATGAAATAAGGATCATGTTATATAATGATTTTATGAATTGGAAATTAAATGATTATAAAAGAATATCTAAGATTATATTTGGTTACTTTGACAATATTGAAAGTACACATAATATATTCTGGTTATTTCTTTCTAACGAAATTCTTTGGCATATTTACAAGAATAGAAATGAGGAAGTTTTCTAGGAGAGTGCTTATTGATTTGAATAAAAGACTCACATTCATCAACATAATCTTGCAGGTCACTGTTGCTATGGAGTTTTTGAAAGGAAAGTTCCACAAACCACTTGGTGATGGGGTCACTACAATCAACAAAAAAGAGATGAGGTATGGACATACGTGGGCATAAAACTTGTAAACTAATCCTACATTCTATAAGCACCTCTTGGAGCTACAAAATAGGGTAAATGAGCTCAAAATCGAGAAGAAAGAAGAGGAAAAAAGGGGAAGAAACATACATAAGAGAAATTCAATCATTGAGGCTATAATAGGAAGCTTATCCATATATTAGCCTTTTTTAGATTTATCCATGTGTTAGATGTAATGTTGTTATGTAAACAATAAACTTTTATACTCCTCATTTTTCTTGGATGTGTAATAAGCTAGAGTTAGTTGATTAATGCTTTGATTTGCATATTGTATGGAGTCTTTTATGTAATTTGGTTTTTTCTATATCTAATAAAAAAAATTGTTAGGAGGTATTGTTTGTGATAGTCAAGTTATATTATTTATAGGGTCTATTATCATATATATTTTTAAATTTTTTTAATAAATAATAAATAATAAATATTTTAATTGGACGCATTATTTCTTGTATGTAATGCCCATCTTGTTGGGGGGACATGTTCTTTCCTAAAAATGAAAAAATGAACCTCGAAAGAAAAATATGCCAAGTAGCTAACAGATTGGAGGCCAGAGACAATAGATATTGGAGAAAATTCAACCTCTTGTTAGTCACTAGCGATGAGGTTATGAATTGTATTAGTGAAAAATCACATTGTACTACAAAGACTAAAGCCAAGATCATTTCAAGGTGGCAACAATAATTGTCTCATATCATTTGTGTTTAGAGTGGAAATAATCTATAATGGTGTTTTCATACGCTGTAGTGCCTCCTATGGTTGCATTTTGTTCCATGTTATTTTGATCTAAGTTGCACACTGTTTTATGATTTAGCTATCTGTAGGATGTGATCCGACATTGCACTGTATGATGTATTTGATAGAAAACCATTATTTTGGGTTACCGGTATCATTATATATTTAGATGTCAGATTATATATTTGTTTACCATTTTAGTCATATATGCACGATGATATTGTCTTGATGTGCCATGGTGTTTTATGATGATATTTGGTGTATTTTGTATTAGATAACATTAAATTATTAAATTATTATGATGATTATCCCTAATTCCTGATGACATAAAGTTTTTTCATTAGTATGAAAAGAGAAAATAGTTGTAATAAACCATCGGTTAGACTACACCGAAAGTCAGGTTTTTAGTTCAAACCAAAATTGCTAAGCAAGGATAAACCTGACGACACAGTTTTGAAGTGTAAACTGAAAGTGCAACTCAAACATGATAAAGTGGAACCCGACAAGAGAAAACTGACAGTGGAACACGATGAGTAGGATATAGTGCAAACCGAGATAACAGACAAGAAAGGAACCCGACAGACAGTTCATCAAAGGAACATCGAAAGACAATCAAACTGATTTTAGAGAAAATCGAGCATCAAACATTGAAAGTCAGTTATATCCCAAGAAAAGTGGATCTGACTTCCATGTCAGATAAAACAACTATATTCTACTTATAGACTTTTTTATTTGTTTTAAATCCATTTCTTAAGGAACAAGAAACATTATTGTAATTGTTTTAATCAGTCTAACTGATCAAAAACATACAGACTAGGAGATCAAGGTAAGGTTGTAAACCTTTGATCATAGAGTTAAGTTGTAATATGTGAAACTTAATTAGGTCAATCTATGTTATAAACATATGTTGTAATAATTCATTTAAAAAGGATGAGAGGATTATTGTAGCCAATGAGCACATCTATGGACCAAAATGAGAGTTTCAAGAAGTAGAACAACAAAAGATGAATTTGGTTATCAAGAACCAAGAACAGAGGCTACCGAGCAACAATGGTATTAGTCAATCACATTAGGTAATAAATTTATACATGTTATTTGTAATACATCTATAATCAACAATTGATATATTTCATATACTCAAATCAATGAGTATTTTTGTCTGCATTCTAACAAGTGTAGCAAATAGAAGAAATCCTTTCAAGAAAGGTGGATTTAACAATGCTATTGTAAATCTCTTAACTGAGTGCACACTAAATAGTGTTGCTAAATCTATTAATAGAGTAGACCTTAACCAGTCTCCACATAATACTCCTAATAGGATAGATCATCAGAATTTATCAAATTGTAAGCCTTAACTGACCCCTTCCAATCTACAGATAGTGAAGCTTTTGTGGGTGCCATCCCCACCACAGTTTTTACCTTCTAACAGGGGTTTTCTGCGTTACCATATCTTGTGTTATGAGTCAAATACTTTCATGAATGTTTCTATAAATGTTGACATGTTTGTTAAATTTTATGAATTGATATATCTTATACAAAGATAGTATAGAACAGATGGTTGGTTATACAATTGATTACACAATGGATAAAGATTAAAAGAGAAAAGTTTAAGAGGTACTGATTCACCCCTCCCCTCTCAGTACACACTTCCCATTATTTCCAAAAATTGGTATTAGAGCTAGATCTCTTATTTGGAAAGTTTAAAGACTTAAGAGAAAAGATCATGCAATGCAGAAGTACAGGCTTGACAAGAGTATTGAGATCAGAAGCTGGAAATTCAGATCTTCTATGAGAAATATAAAGAAGATAGAATCAAGATGAGACAACTCCTAGATGAAAGGAAGATTATGACATCTCTCTATAATGAAACATAGTACTATGAAGAAGAGATACCAAATCAATTTGAGTCTTCAGGATCTACAACTAGCAAAGCATCAGACACATCAAAAGAAAGCATCACAATTTTGAATGAAATCAATCAACATCTGGTTGGAAAAGTCAAATCTCTGCAAATCGGTCAAGAGACACAGATGGTAAGAATGATTGATGTCATGAACAATTCTAGACAAGTTGAGTAAGAGAGAACACTAGCTATTGATGATAGAAGGAAGATTATTGAAAAGCTACATGAGAAAGAGTCAGAAATACAAAGACTTACATAACATCATCATGAGATTACAAATAAGATTATTCTTATGAGTCAAGAGGCAAACATAATGAATACAAAACTCATTGAAAGAATAGAAGCTATCGGTGAGCTAAGGGAAGAAAATGAAAGCTGAAAGAGGAAGTAAGAATTCAGAAACAACATAATGAAATAATCAAGAGAGCTAAAGAAAGCAATAAAGGGATGGATGATTTCCTTGGTGGACAAAGAAGAGAAAACAACAACACCAGACTAGGCTATATCGAGAATGGAGAATCACCCAATTAAGCTAATCCAAAGAATGTGTATGCAAATCCAAGACCAAGAAAGCTAACACGCAGTTACTGTGGAAAGAAAGGCCACACATCAAATGTTTGTAGGAGAAAAATGAAAGGTATTCCTAAATCCACATCTTCATTCATAGGAATTTGTTATAAATGTAAGAAGAAATGACAAAGCATTATGAATGTAAATCTGAGGTAAAACAACCAAAGAAATAATCCTACATTGACAAATATTGTCCTACTTGAAAAATGCATGGACACACATATCTTGAATGCTAGAAGAAGAAAAAGCAAGCATGGAAGCCTAAAGGTCAAGAAACTACCTATCAACTGAAAAGAGTCGGTAAGCAGTATGTTTGGGATTACAATACATGGGAAAATTGTACAACATGTGGGGGATTAGGTCGCATAGCTACAAACTGTATGAGACAATGCACTAGAAATTCTAGAGGCTGGACTAACCCCAGAATGACATGTCTACACTGTCATAAAGTTGGTCATCTGAAGAAAGACTGCATAGAATGAATGACAGAGACCAACACCTTTGCCAATGGAAACACCATTGAAGACATCAGGAAGATGAGAAACAAAATGTGGAGGAAAGCTACAAATAATGATGAAGCTGGACCGAGAAATGCAATTGGTGAAACCTTATCTAATGGATCTAGTGACATCACCACCCCCACCTAAGTAGAACAAGTAAGTATGGAACTACATAATACCAAGTTATATTTTGCATCAGTTCCATTATACATAGTTAAAATACCAAATCAGCATGATTAAAGATGCACTATGATATTACTTTTTATAATTCTATGAATTCAATTTCATCGGTCAATACATACTAAAATGCATCAGTGTACCTACAAAGCCAAGTTGTCTACACTTACCAATAATCCCCGGTTAACCAATAAAAGCTAAAGTTACTAGTGTAAAATGAGATCCGTCGGTAATCATGTGAGTTGACAAAGTTGTCTTCACCATACACCAAAATCCATTAGAGAACATACCAAATTAGCATGATTAAAGATGCACTATGATATTACTTGTTATAATTCTATGAATTCAATTTCATCAGTGAATATATACTGAAATGCATTAGTGTACCTACAAAGCCAAGTTGTCTACACTTACTAAGAATCATTGGTTAACCAATAAAAGCTAAAGTTACTAGTGTAAACTGAGATCTATCGGTAATCACTTGAGTTGACAAAGTTGTCTTCACCATACACCAAAATCCGTTAGTGAACATAACAAATTTTCACCAAAAGAGAAGTTGTGTATCACCCGATGACTCTGTCTTCACACACCAAGGAGTGGTTGAGCATTAATGACTCGACTTAGGGAAAAGTCTAAATAGATGATGGAAGGGTTTCATTTCTCACCAAGTGACCAGAGTGAAGAAATAGAGCAAAAACTGAGCACAAAGTGACAACATTGCATAACGACCCCAAATTGATTCAAAAGCACTCCAAATAGATCACTTATAGCTACCAAAGCAAAGAGTAAGTACCAGCATAAACTGAGAACTCTATTTATCATTTATAGGAAAGCCCTAATTTCATAAACAATGGTGACTACATTAATAACTACTAAGATCAAGACTTTTAAGAAGAAAAAGATCAATCTTATCAAGAACTCAACCTGTGAGGAACCACATTATAAGATATGCCCAAAGGTTTCCTTGCAACCTGACAATACTGGAGCATTCTCAAGAATACCAGCTAGGTTTTTGCTCGTTGAAGATGTGCGAGCATATATTCACTACAAGATTGCAGAAATTGGAGACCTAGAAGTTGAAAAAGCTTTCAAGAAGCTTTGTAACAATGATGACACTATCAAGGATGAACACAAACACATTAAGGTAAAAGGGCTCACAAATGCCCTATGGTTCCTGAAAGAGTTCAAGGCCAAATGGATTCGGTTAGTATTGAGAAGGATACATGACCAAAAGTTATGGTTGGATGAACCAAAAATGATAACCAGGGATCTTATACACGTTGTCACCAGTTATCACATAACCGATAAGGTAAAGGCACTAGAGCACCCACCTAAACTTGAAATTGAGAAGAATACTAGAGCTACATGGGATGGAAGAGGAATGAAAGTATCCACCATCAATGATGATGAACTAAAATTTGGAGCATGTGCCTTAGGATACAAGTTATTTTAGGCTAGCAGGATGAACAACATTGCATCCAGAGCAGTGGATACAACTTACAATATTGTCAAGAAGGGATTGTAGTTGGATCTGTTAGAACTGGTACTAAGACAATTGGAAGAGAACATGAAGACCTTAAGAAATGCAAAGTAAAATTCATGTAAGTTTGGTTCTCTGATAATGTGCATATTATTTTATTTCCAAGAATCTTTCCCATCTATAGGAAATGTGCAATGGGACACTACAAGACTAGTGACCATACAAATTAGTGAGTTCATAAAATCACTAGGAGATAACTTTGAGTCAGTCATGGATGAATACTTTGCTGGATTCAAGGATAGAATGTAGAAGAGAGTAAGGATCCCAGAACAACTAATTGAAAAGTTAAGGATTGATATATGTTTTATGGTAGACACTGACTATACATACATCAAGCCAACTATACCAAGAATAGTGTGGCTATCTCCACTTGACTATGAGGTGAACATACATCAAACATATAATGAAATTAAGGAATTAATAAATGAGCCATTAGACAAAACACAACCTAAGTTTGGAACTTATGAAGAAGCTAAAGAAAGGATTAAAATTGGCTTGGTTGTGAAGAAGATTGATAGGAAGAAAGACAAGATGGTCAAGAATTTGAAGAAAAGACTTTCGGTAACAGAAGAGGAAATTGAAAAGATAGAAGAAACCAAGGGACAGTCACCCGTGGGTGAAGCTAACAAGGAGAGTAACTCAGAGTCAATATAGTTAGACACACCACTACCTCCACCAGCTAAGAAGCCAAGGACTACTATCACTACAAGGACAAGGAGTCAAAAAACCAAGGATGTAAGTCCTTCACCAATAAAGAAAGGTCAGGTAAGGACATATAAGAGAAAACCTCCAATCAAAAAGACCACAACACCAAAGAGGAGAAGGAAACTAATCCTAAATAAGGAAGACATAGAGGACATAGATGAATCTGTCCAAATAGAAAAGACTAAGATTCCTTAAACTATTGATGAGATATGTGAGTCAATTGCAAAAAGAGGTGGCTTAACCGACACCAAGGTAAGAAAGTGGCTAACATTAGAGCTCAATCATTAGAACAAGGTTGAGGAAGAATTGATAAACTTAAAATATGTACCAATACAATTTGATGACAAAATGCCAAAAGCAGTACATGAACGGTTATCTGCCAGATGGAATTATGAATTAAAGAATGAAAAGGAGATAAGGGAAAGAGTCCTAGTTTCTCTTATGCCTCCCAAATAAAAAATGGAAGAAATCCAAGAGATAATGGAGAAACATACAAAGGAGTTCTCACCCAAGATGAGAGCTTACAAAGTTCTACAGGGAAAGCTTATAGAGCTATAAAATGATAGTAACACAATTTGGAGTAAAATATTCAATAGACCTACTGAGGAGGCAAGCCCCAAAAAAATTACTATCACTGATGAAACATGGCCAGACAATACTATGGATAATAAATTTACTGACATCACTGATGATCCTTCAAATCAAATACAAAAAGATGAACATGTCACTATTGTCAAGGACCAAACCGAAAAACATGACACTACAATTGATGTTGCATAGGTTCAAATACTAGTCCAAATACCATTATTGATTCAAGAAAACAATATAATCTCAAAGAAGGAGAATTCCTCTGAAGAAGCAAGCATACCTGAGGATGCAAGAGAAGGAGAACAGAAGGATACAACTGATGAATAGTAGTCATTGGTGAAGAAAAAAAGATGGTGATCAAAATGTTACAAATATAGATCACACACAACAAATAGATGGAGACCACATATGAAAAAATGCACAAGTGAACAATAAAGAAGAAGTGCAAAAAGAGAAAGATGAGCAAGATAAGACAATTGATACCATGTCGAAGGACACCAAAGACAAAGTTGTAGATACACCAAAGGTTGATAAGGAGGCATCCTTAGACAACCAACAGGAAAACACCGAGCAGAAAGAAAAAAGGTACAACACCACAAAAGCCTTCCTTTAGCACATCAGACCAAGAAGAGAAGTTGGCTTTGGTTTTACATATAGGTGCATCACAGAGAAAAAAGAAGAAAATGAAGAAGAAAAAGTTGGAAGTCAAACTTGATGAGATCATAGAAATACCGAAATGTGACCCAACTACATTAGATTTTGAATCACTCCAAGAATATGGAGAAATCTGTCAAAGGAAAGCTTTGCAAGAGAAGCTTAAGAAGCAACACCGAGACTCCTTAGTATTGAGAACACAAGGGACATCTTAAGCCAGATAGTTCCTGACATAGATGTTGATCACAATGCCCCCATTCTAGATCAACTTTTCATTCTCACTGACGCCATCATAACACAGAATGTAGATGCAGAAAAGGTGATTGAGGAGCGAGAAGAACATAAGTTTCAATACAAACTAACATAGAAGATCAGACAAGAAGTGACAGAAAATAAGGTAAAGCTTTCAGAAATATCAAATGAATTAGATCCAATCATTATTGAAGTTGTTTCCTTAATTCAAAAGCTATGCACTTTAGAAAAATTTACAAAGGATAACAATGAAAAGATTGCAAAGATTTATTCCAATCTAAATGCAAGTGCACAAAGTCTAACCATGGAGTGAAATGCAATCAAATTGCATTATGAGAAGATCGTAGAGATCAAACGGTTAAGACAAGAACTGTGGGAAGTAGAATCTCAATTTGGAGAGGAGGTTACCAAGATATAGTCTCTACTTTTACTGAACCTCACACTTCTGCAACAACACATCAGTTTAGCAAGGAAACTTATTGCAACCCCTGAGATGTATATAGCCAACAACATCTACAACATGCATGCACGGATCACATTAGAGCATATGGCTCTTGAACATTTAAAGGAGAAATGGGAGAAGATGATGGAGGAAATGAAGTCCTCTCACTCTCATATTTTTGATAAGCTATAGGTATACACCTTTTCCCTTCCTATCAAAAAAGGGGGAAAAGGAAATGATATGTATAGAACATATAGTAAATAAAATAGGAAAAGGAAGTAAAAAGGGGAAATGGAAAATATAGCACAAAGTTAACAGGAAGAGATAGTATAAAGACAAAGTGTATATACACATATACTATACTATACCGACATATGCATAGGGGAGTCATGAAATGACTAAGTAATATACAAGGTGTACATACTATAAACTTTGTTAAGTATTCTGCACATATCAGTTTTTGATACTAATGTCAAATGGGGGGATTGATAACATAAAGTTTTTCCATTAGTATGCAAAGAGAAAACAATTGTAATAAACCATCGGTTACATTACACCAAAAGTTAGGTTTTCAGTTCAAACCAAAATTGCTAAGCAAGGAGAAACCCGACAACACAGTTTTGAAGTGTAAACTGAAAGTGCAACCCGAACATGATAAAGTGGAACCCGAAAGGAGTAAACTGATAGTGGGATGCGACAAGTAGGATACAGTGCAAACTAAGAGAATAGAAAAGAAAGGAACCTGATAGATAGCTCATCAAAGGAACATCGAAAGATAGTCAAACTGGTTTTAGAGAAAACTGAGCATCAGACACTGAAAGTCAGTTATATCCCGAGAAAAGTGGATCTGACTTCCACGTTAGATAAAATAACTATGTTCTATTTATAGATTTTTTTATTTGTTTTAAATCCATTCCTTTAGGAATAAGAAACATTATTATAATTTTTTTAATCAGTCTAACCAATTAAAAACATGCAGACTAGGAGATCAAGGTCAAGTTGTAAACCTTTGATCCTAGAGTTAAGTTGTAATATGTGAAACTTAATTACGTCAATCTATGTTATAAATAAATGTTGTAATCATTCATTTAAAAAGGATGAGAGGATGATTGTAGCCAACAAACACATATATGGATTAGACTGAGAGTTTCAAGAAGCAGAACAACAAAAGATGAATTTGGTTATCAAGAACCAAGAACAGAGGCTACTGAGAAACAAAGGTATTAATAAATCACATTAGGTGATACATTTATACATGTGATTTGTAATGGATCTGCAATCAACAATTTTTAGATTGCATATACTCAGGTCAACGAGTATTTTTGTCTACATTCTAACAAGTGTAGAAAATAGAAGAATTCCTTTCAAGAAAGGTGGATTTAACAATCCTATTTTAAATCTCTTAACCGAGTGCACACTAAACAATGTTTCTAAAGATCTTAATAGATTAGACCTTAACCAGTCTCCACATAATACTCCTAACAGGGTAGATCATCAGAAGTTATCAAATTGTAAGCCTTAACTAGCCCCTTCCAATCTGTAGATAGTGAAGTTTTTGTGGGTGCCATCCCCACCGCAGTTTTTACCTTCTAACAAGGGTTTTTTGCGTTACCATATCTTGTGTTATGAGTCAAATACTTTCATGAATGTTTCTATGAATGTTTACATGTTTGTTAAAGTTTGTGAATTGATATATCTTACACAAAGATAATATACAACAGATGGTCGGTTATACAATTGATTACACAATGGATAAAGGTTAAAATAGATAAAAGTTTAAGAGGTACTGATTCACCCCTCCCCTCTCAGTACCACTTTCTATTATTTCCAACAATTCCTTGTTTTATTGTGTATTTTATGTTGTTAGATATTTTTATTGGGATTTTCACTGATATATGCTCATATTGTCATAAATGATTATTTTAATGCTTTAATGTTTAATTTAAATGATATGCACATTGCGGATTAAAATATGCAATGAACAGTGATGTGACATTCTAATACATACAAATGATTGCGTCATTAGAGTGTCAATGTTCCATTAGGTGTATTTTATTATTCATGTATATGATTCAACTATTTATATTTTGAGAAACTACACTTGATGTTTGCGTGTTTTAGTGAACAAGTTCCAGACATTATTTTGCCTAAGCTATAAATTTGAGCATGTCTTATCCCTTAAAGTGGAACAAGAGGTATTTTCATTGGCAAATCATAATTTAGCCAATATCATCCCTGTATGGACGATGTATCCATGATTATCATGTTATACCTCTGGTATGTGTGGGTAAATCCAAATTCATTTGCATATTGTGATAGACCAATATATGTGTCTATGCATTGATAGTTCTCGTATTTGTCACGGTTGAGTTAAAATTAAATGTTGATTTAATTATTTTGGGAGTTTAATTTTAATTGCCAGCTAATTTTCCGTAGTTGAATTATGTTTAATTGGAATTGATTTATTTATTTCTGAGGATTCTTTGGAAAAGTCTATAGTTGGTTTTAATTTATTTAAGTGATTTTCTATTTTATTTTGAAGTCCTTTTTGGCAAAAGTGACTTTAAAATTGGGGATAAAGATTCATTTCCTCAACTTAATGTTTTGGACAAACTTAGATTTTGCTCCAATTTGCATTGGAGAAAATTGATCTTTTGCTTGTTGGGTTTGATCCATGCAATAGATTTTTGTGGGCAGCGCCTCATTGGATTTGTGCCCCTGTTGCTCTCATTTGTGTGGAGCCATTTGTGTTTTCATGGAGAGTTTTATTTCTCCTGTCCATTTCTGTAATTCATTCTTTATGCAAGGTAGGGCTTTCTATATCTTTTAATTTTCTTCGTCTTTCAAATTGAAGTAAAATCATATAGATTCGTGAGTTGAGAATTAATATTACCCACCATTTCATTGCATTCCATTACTTTCTTGGCCTTCCTTGAGTTTTTCTTGTTTGAAAATTTGATATGTATGAGTTTTATGGTGTTATGCTGCCTATTTTACCTTGTGTGCCTAGAACAAGAATTTTATTGGATAATTGTGATGTTGGGTAAATGAGAGAAAATAAGCTTTACTTTTGTAGTTTGATTTTATTTTTCATTTTTGGGTGTTTTTGTGGGTGCATTGTTTTGTGTGCCTTCCATATTTGTCTATCACCATGTTTGAAATGATTAGATTGTTGGATTTTGTGGTATTCCATGATTGTAGTGGGATCATGCTATCAAAATTGATTGAGAAGATTCTAGGTAATAGTTACCATGAATGGAACTCATCTATTTGATGTTAAAATGATGATTTTGATACCTTTGTCAATTTTTATCCAAATGTGGCTTTTAAGTGCATTTTGTGGCTTGTTGAGCCTTCCTCACATTCTAATGAGATGTTTTATGGATTTCATTTGATTTCACACTCTTGCCAAAGTGGTCAATTGAGTTATTTGGTGTTTGTGTCTTTGTTTGCATTTTCTCGGTTTGTATGCCTTGAGTGTTTGGGAGTTGATTTTTCCTCCAATGATTGCTTGATTTATTATTGGTGTTATGTGATGTACATCCTTGGTGAAGACTAAGTATATGGTATGTTGTATTCTCATGTCCTTGGTGTAGACCTAGTGGACAAGATATGATTTATCATGCCCTTGGTGTAGACCAAGTGAACACAGTCTTTTATTCATGTCCTTGGTGTAGACCAAGTGGACGAAGTGCCTTGTTTATGTCCTCAGTGTAGACCGAGTTGACAATATTATTGTATTGGTCTCATTATTTGATCTTGAACCATATGACTAGGTTCATGAGTAGGCATAGAGAGTAGCTCCTTATGTGGATGCCAGACCGGAAGTGGCTACATAGGCTGCATCAAGGAGTTTCTTAAAACATGATAACTCAATAAAATAAATTGGGTATAATATTAATCAAGATTAAAACATGATAACTCAATAAAATAAATTGGGTATAATATTAATCATAGATTGACCCATTCAGGTAGTGGAAACCATTTAATCCCATGATGTCATGAGTGACCCGTGCGAGTGGTAGATGGTACTTGAGCCCTAGATGTCATTATTTACCTCTGTGGGTATAGATACTCCCTATGGTTAGTACTCTCACGTCTAGGTATAGTTGTAGTGAGTAATAACTTGGGGTACTATGATTTTTTTGCATTGTATTGCACTTTGGACATTGGTCCACATATTGACTGTTCTCCATGTATTATTGTATTCTGTATCTCTATTTTGCATTGGATCTTTGTACCATCCTTTGAGTTTATGCATTTATTTGACATGTGTGTTATCCATTCTTGGTGTGTGTACCTTGTATTTGTGATCGAGTTACTATCTCTGTGAGAACGATGGGGTGGGCCTGAGGGTACCATGTGGTAGGGTAGCATTGCAGACCACTACTGGGGATCAATATATAGATGGTGGATTCTTCCAAAGAGAGAGTATAGAGCATAATTTTCTCATTATGTCTCTAAGTATTTCATTATTAGTGAGTCATGCTTATATGAATCTATGTTGAGTAGATTGATCTATTTCTTTGTTTAGTGTTGATATCTGTAAGGTGTAAAATTAGATGGTCTCCTAAATAGGGTTTGAACAATAGAGATTTGCATATAAAAGAGACCTATGCCATATTCAACCATTTACATTTAATTGTAATTGATAAGGGATGTAAATCTAGAAACAAAATAAAAGAATAATGGAGTAAAATACCTACCTCACATAATAGCAGATCTAGAAATACCATTTTTTCTAAAAATCTAAGACTGGATATGGAACAAAAACACAGAGACAGAAAAAACCCATAAATATTTTTTTGATCTGACACAGTTTCGATTTTGACCCTCAAGTCAATGTCACCATTGACCCAGAATTTATGATTCTAACCTAGGGAAGAATCAACCTAAAAAGTCTCCAAAAAGAAATCTCTTTTGGGATCCCAAAATTTTCCCGAAAAGGGTATCCGAATATGCACTCTGATCCACTATTCTGAACCTGTACTTCCTAAAACAACACCTGTGAATATCTGAAAAAGAGGGGTTTTGGGGGTGGCTATATAGGGTTTTGCCCTAGTCAAACCCCCTTCTTGGTGATCTCCACCTCCATGAATATCCAAATATAGTAGAATTTGTGTGTGTGTGTTTCTCTTGGAAAGAGCTTCGAATGTGTAATGTCAAGATCTAATCCTTTAGATTGAAACCCGAACATGAATTGAAAATGAGAAAGAAATGCATAGATTTGAATATGATAAAGAAAGCATACCAAGCCCCCAAGGATAAAGTATTCCTACCAAACTCATAATCTATAGTTTCTACCCCATGATAGTATCTTTTGAATCCTTGAATGTTGAAAATGGCAAATCCAAGAAGAAGGAAGGAAGAACTTTCTCTTGCTCCAAAGAAGATCCACAATAGCTTGTCCACAAAATTTTTGTATGTATCAATGCATCATCATATCTTGTCCTTCTATATCACCCTCTTTCTTTCTTACATAATCATCCTGTCATAATTGTAATTGCATCATATCATCTTATGATTTTCTCTCATGAACAAATGAAGGCAAAAGAGAGTGTTTATATAGAGATCTCAATATAGACCTCCTAGGGGAATGCAAGGGACCCAAATTCAAAATTTTCCTTGAATTATGGTCCAATTATAATCACTAACCAAGGAGGGGATGTATTAATCCAAATATTGGGGAAAAGACTTCCGCATCCGGACCCAGGGACCTATTTTTAAGTTTAGAACCCCGATAAGCTCCATATTTGAAAGCGGGGCCCAACACCTAATAGAGGTCAAGATCGAGCTCAACCTTGAACTTGACCTAGGTCAAAGATGACCTCAACCTTGACCTAGGTAAATTTCAATATTTATTCTAACCTAGGTCAGAATCGACCTCAACCCAAACCTAAGGTTTCAGGCTGGTCTCCATGGGAAATCTGCAGGATTCCCAAGTCAACCAGGGACCTAGAAAGGTGAGAAAACACACCCAAATTATGGATAGAGGCACAAAGGCCAAAGATTAGGTATGATGAATATTAGGAGAGACAATACATAGGTTCTACCTAAAAATGGAGTCACAAAAATGGAAATTAAGGAGGACCCAAAGGATCCTAACCCTAGTTTCACCTAGAAATGCAGAATCAAGTGCATATGCATCCTAAATGCAAATCTAATATGCAAGTGTACTAAAAAAGGGTGATAAACCTACCAAAATGGAAGTGATTCCATTTTAAGATGATACATTTATCCCCCACTTTAGCTTAGATATGACACTACGTGAATATGCAAGCTAAAGTAAGAAAACATTGTAAAGTAAAAAGGATATAGCTAAGTTCTCAATGTGGAGATCCTGCAAGAAACCATTAGTATCCACAAATTGTAGCACATAAGGTTAATGAAAATCCATAGAGAATCTAAGCCTTACTAAGATTATTTTTAGAAGTTCATAGAGCCCCTTATGCCCCCCTGTTTTGGCATACTAATTCTGAAAGGTGAAACAGGGTGAAAGGTTAGATATAGACACGGGATATGAAGTTTATTTAAAACTCCTTTCCTAAACTAGTTAGGAGGATTCAAAATGTTCCTAAAGTAATTCAATAGGTTAGGTATCTGAATCATGATTCTAACACCACTGACATCACTAAAAAAGGAGCTACCGAAGTCAAGTTATGATGAAAAAAGTGAATGTCTATATAAATTCATGTAAAGGGAAATTTGAATTTGACCTAAGTAAATTCAAATGAAACCCTAATTTGTAGTTATAAATAAGATGAGGAAACACTTACCTTCTCATTCTTACCATTTGCAGAGCTTGGAAGCAAGAAGAAGAATTTCGAAGATAGAATAACTTTGAGTGAGTCGCATGGATGTCTTTAGAGAGCGCCTGGCCAGTGAACAACCACTGCCTAAGGTAGGTTCCTTGTTTTGATATTTGTGATTGAGAAATTCCTATTTTTATAGGGGAGGTTGAAATTGACCCAAAAAAGGTTGACAATGACCCAGTTATGTCAACCTTGACCCTTTAAGGTTGACCATAACTGGGAAGGTCCAATCCTTTCTGGGGATAAGGTCGACCCTGACCCAAAAAGGTCGACCTTGACCCAAAAAGATTGACCTTGACTAGGTCAAGTGGGTATTGTAGTTGTTTGATGATAGAGTACACCATCATGATGAGAAATAAATGCATAGATTTTAATATGATAAAGAAAGAATACCAATCCCCCAAGGCTAAATTATTTCTACCAAACTCACAATTCGTAGTTGCTACCCAATGATAGTATCTTTTGAATGCTTGAATGTTGAAAATGGTGGATCCAAGAAGAAGGAAGGAAGGAAGAAATTTCTCTTACTCCAAATAAGATCCACAATAGCTTGTCCACAAAATGATTATATCTATCAATGCATCATCATATCTTGTCCTTCTATATCATCCTCTTGATTTCTTGCATCATCATCATGTCATAATCATAATTGCATCATATCATCTTATGATTTTCTCTCATGAACAAATGAAGGCAAAAAAAGTGTTTATATAAAGATCTCAATATAGACATCCTAGGGAAATGCAAGGGATCCAAATTCAAAATTTTCCTTGAATAATGGTCCAATTACAATCACCAACCAAGGAGGGGAGCTATTAATCAAAATATCAGGGAAAACACTTCCGCATCCAGATCAGGGGACCTATTTTTCAAGTTTAGAACCTCGATAAGCTCCAGATTTGAAAGCGGGTTCCAACACCTGATAGAGGTCAAGGTCAACCTCAACCTTCACCTAGGTCAAGGTCAACCTTGATTCTAATCTAGGTCAGAATCAACCTCAACCCAAACCTGACGTTTCAGGCTAGTCTCCTTGGGAAATCTGCAAGATTCCCAAGTCAACCAGGGACCTAGGAAGGTGAGAAAACACACCAGAATGCTGGATAGAGGCACAAAGGCCAAAGAGTAGGTATGATGAAGATTAGGAGAACCATTACATTGGTTCTACCTAAAAATGGAGCCATAGAAAGGGAAATTAAGGAGGACCCAAAGGATCCTAACCCTAGTTTCACCTAGAAATGCAGAATCAAGTGCATATGCATCCTAAATGCAAATGTAATATGCAAGTGTACTAAATGAGGGTGTTAAACCTACCAAAATGGAAGTGCTTCCATTTTAAGATGATAAAATATCAAGTGATTATATCCTCAATAGTATGTATCTGGTCATCCTCAATGTGGAGCTAGGTATTTGTAGGATTTGATAACCATCAAATCTTCCCAAGAAACCTGCATGCAAACACTGCTACAAGAATGAAGACAAAAGAGAGAAAGCTATGGCGGCTGATAGGCCAGAGACTGCAAAAAAATGTTGACAGAATTAATCTTCTATATTCAACAATGAAAATGAAATACAATCTCCTTATGAAATACAAAGCGGTGAATCCTTATAAAGGATACCGAAACCCTAAAAGGGAAACTACAAGGAAATGGAAACTTTCCTAAGTCTAACTTAAGCAAAGAGTAGATAAAATAATAATTAACTAATTTAATTATTAGTAATACTCGTCTACTCTAACACCCCCCCTTAAGTGTAACTTAGGGAGAAGGAAAAAAGCTAAACCACTGCAGAAAGCAGGAAAGATGGGTCCTGGCAACTAGGCCTGATCAGGTACCCAAAATAAAAAAGGGAAAAGATGTCCCAGAGAGAGGAACAAGAATAGAGCAAGAAGCATCTCCGAAGCATGTCTGAAAACTCTGTCAGAAGATACTGCTGGAACCCCCACTAAAGTGCATGACCAGGTAGAGAAGACAAATGTCTGAAGAGCTGATCAATCGAACTAGGAAGAAATAGAACCAACAGGTGGAACCCCCCCATAATGCTGAACTAGGAGAGGTGACAGGAACACTGAAATGCAGTACTAGAAACAGCTGCAGAAGAAGAACCAGGAACACCAACAGTGCAACAGAAGCACACACACAGGATAAAGGGCGGTGTCACAGACACACAACATGGGCTAATGTCGTGGAAGGTACACTCACTTGACAAAGGTGGATGCACCTAAAGCGGCATAAACATCATATCCCCCCATGGCACTTTATAAAATAGAGACCCCCCAGAATCAATAAAAGAAGCCGAAAAAGCTTCTGAAACCCTCTGTGCTTCAATAAAACAGGAACAACAAATAGTAGATCAGCTCTGATACCATGTAGGATTTGATAACCATCAAATCTTCCCAAGAAACCTGCATGCAAACACTGCTACAAGAATGAAGACAGAAGAGAGAAAGCTATGGCGGTCGATAGGCCAGAGACTGCAAAAACATGTTGACAGAATTAATCTTCTATATTCAACAATGAAAATGAAATACAATCTCCTTATGAAATACAAAGCGGTGAATCCTTATAAAGGATACCGAAACCTAAAAGGGAAACTACAAGGAAATGGAAACTTTCCTAAGTCTAACTTAAGAAAAGAGTAGATAAACTAATAATTAACTAATTTAATTATTATTAATACTCGACTACTCTAACAGTATTTACTAGCCATACGTTAGTGTCGGCTTACGAGTTATACTTGTATTTTTCCTAGTTTCTTAGATGATTGCAGATCAGTGCATGTTCCTGCATACTAGCATCTATATTGATCAATTTTTTCACCTATAGAATGATATTTGTGACTCATTGGACTGATAATTTTGTCTCAATCATTTGCCTTTTAATTGGATTGACATTTGCAATAAACCAACACTTGCATAGATCAATGTTTCTGCCTACTATTGACGTTTGCACCCAGTTTGGTTCTCCTTTTATATGTTAAATACTAGTTAAACTTGTTTATGCTTATAATGGATAATTAGGGTTTCTTATTGATTAAAAGATAAATAAAATGTATTTAAATAACCACCCCAGGAACATTTACTTTGGGCTTAAAATGAATCTATGTTTAGATGGATTTTGAGGATGAAGTAGTCTCCTCTATGTATGGATGTAGGTATTGTCAACTTGGCCTCTTGTGAATCATTGTACATTGTTTGAGTCCCTGATTGGGTACTCTCATGAATGTGTGTACTCTAATCCAAATATGTTTATGGGTTGTCATGGAACTTTTGGAAGAGCGAGTAAGACTTTCACTTGTACATGATTGTTGAAGATCATTGTTTGCTTTATCTTTTCTTACACATTATGATTATTGATTCAATTTGTTGGAATATTGTTGAGCATGTCAGAGTTTGGTGTTTGGGTGTGATGACATTAATGTTTTTTCATTGATGTCAACATACTATTTTGTTTTAGACAGTGTGTGCAGTATGTTTAGGAAAGATGATTTTAGTTGTTTCAAATGACGTATTGAATATCTTGAGTTGAGATCGTAAGGTATTGTTCAAAGGTGTCTATAGATTCTTTGTAGATTCTCTATAGAGGTTCACATACTTGTTTATGACAATTTGAGTAAGGTATGGTTGAGTTTCTAGTTGTTTTTATTACAATATTCTTGTGTACAATGGATGAGTATTTGGATCGATATGACTTGGATTTGATATTTCAGAGGTTGCAAAGCTAGTGGTTGCATGGTGTGTTATCATCATGTTCACAACTAGTGTTGTTCATGATTAAGAGTAAGAAAAGCTATCTTTTTCTATGACAGATTTTGGTATGTGGTGTTCCTATTGATCAGAGATGAAGATGAGATGATGTGAAGTGTTCTAGATGGTATTCATGCTTCGTGTTGGTGTTCTTGGATCATGTAATGATCATTGTACTAGACTACATCATTGGATGTGATTGGATTTTCTATTTTGGGTAGCATGTTGGTGCTTCTTCATTTAGGTCCTAGCTGTCCTGATGGAGTAACGTGTTGAGATTCTTGATGCTACTTCGGTGTTGCACTAATGTGTTTATTGTTGATGATTCAGATCCTCTCTAAGTCTTAGCCTACTTGATTTGGATTTCTTGGAGGATTGAGCTAAATGTTTATATATTTCATTGCTACAGGTATTTTCTGACATAGTGGTTGATTATTATTTGTAATCGATATAAAGAGAGATAATTTTTGTAGTTGATGTATATGAGTGAGTGATGAAGTAAGGTGTGTAAAGAGAATTGTTGATAGGAAAAATTTGTGCTTCATTGGAACTGTATTGGCATTAGAGATATTGTTTTCCAATTTCATTGTAATGGACTCTTTGTCCACCCTATTGTAATTAAAGATAGATCAATGAACCCAATTGAGGGCGAAATCTGAAATTGTATTATGAGAAGTGAGCTATGGGAAGTGATCCTGCAGATTGGGCTATTAGCCTATGGTTACAATTTCATCCTTTATTATCTATATTTTTTCTCTTAACTGGGAATTACTTCTAGTAGAGTACATTCATCTTGTGGGTTTGATTCTCACTGGGGTTTTCCCTTAACCAGGTTTCCTCAAGAACAAATCTTTGTGTTTTGTGTTTTGTGTTGTGGATCTTGCATTATTGTTTATCTTTTAGATCTAATTGGCTAAAGTAAAATTAAAAAAATTAGGTGAGTACAAATGATTCACCCCCCTTAGTTGTGCTTGCCTCCATTTAGGCCTAAAAATTGGTATAAGACCTAAGTCCTCTTGAATAAGCTTGATCGCTTGAAGGAGATATGTCGTGGAAATTTTTAGAAAAGAGAGTCTGAAGTTTGATGGAAGCAATTACTTGATTTGGAATGATCAGATGGATACCTACCTGATATGCATGATGACTGAAGATGAATACTAGTAGATTACAAACAAGCCTTATGCCATTCAAAATGATCTAACAAGTGCTTTCATAGATGAAAAGAATAAATTTGAGGAGAACATATTTGAAAGAGAGACCTTGATCAACGCCTTATCAGATTAATAATATTCTTACTTTTATGGATTAAGAACTGCACATGAGATATGGAAGAAATTAGAAACTATTTATGAAGGTTGTATGCACCCTAAAATGGTCGCCTAGACTTTGGGCCCCATTTTAACATTTTATCATTTTATCAATTTTCTGAATCAATGCTTTGCAACATTTTCAATTCAAATCAATTTCCTTGATCAAATTGTAATTAGTTCAATTATTTCAATATTTCCTAAGGTTTGATCATTTTTATTTAATTAAAATATTTAATCTCCCTTTTAATTAAATTCCTCTTATTTAATTAAATTTAATTTCCCCCATTTAATTAAATACAATTCTTCTAATTTATTTAATTGAAAGAAAACCTCTCTTTTAATTAAATAAATAAAAATCCCCACTTAAAGCACTTTATTTGTTGAAAAACGAAATAAATTAAATTAAAAATTAAATAAAAATCCCTTTTTCATCACATCTTCCTAAGTGGTCATTTTTTGCCTCTTAATCTCAACCATTGATCAATTCTTTTTGCCTCTTAATCTCAACCGTTCACTTTCCTATATAAGGAAATCTCTCCTTCTCATTTGATAATCATCAATCAATAATCATTCATATTAGGTTTTCATAGTATTGTTATGTTGCAAGTTTGGAGAGCAATTTTGGAGGAGAATTTGAGCACTTGAGCTTGGATATTGCAAATTTTCTCTTCTTATCTCATTATTCTTGCATTCATGACTCCTCATGTAGATTAGATTCATGTTTATTTTCATAGATTAATCTTGCATTTGTATTTCTTTTCATAGAATAATCATGCATTATTATTATTTAGATTAATTTACTTTGATGCATTGCAATCATATAGAGTAGATCTCATTTTCATGCATTGAATCTCTCATTTTATGGTGTACTTGCATAGGCACTAGCTAGGTCAATCTGAGGGCCTCCATTTCAAACCTTTGCACTCCATGACTAGAGAGCTATGGATTGATATTTGAGGCCTCATTCTTGAGCAACCATGGATGGAATGATTCATAGAAGTGTGTCAACATTTTAGCACACATTTTTGGCACCCACCGAGGGGCATGATGCTCCTGATTTTCCTTCATTTTATCAAATTTTCATATTTTCTAATCTTTACATGGTTATTTTATTGAAGTTTTTCAAGCCTAACCCTTGTGCAGATTTGTTTGGAGATGAAAACCCTAGATGTTCAAAGATTTGATCATATCTTCCAAAAAGCTTGGAGTTTTGGTCTAAAATTTTTTCTATAGGTTGGTGATATATCAGAGAAGCTCCAATAAAAAATTCAAAATTTTCTGAGGTATTTTGAATTTTTTATAATTTTTTCTTTATTTTTCATAAAACCTTAATTTGCGGTGCAAATCAGCAAATTTTTCAAAAATATTTATATTTTCGGAAAGGTATTTAAATTCTATAGGGGGTCCATTCTTTGATTTTTAAATTTGATGCAATATTATAGCTCATTTGGTCAATTTATGAAAAATGGTCTATTTTGAAAAAATGGTTCCCTAGGGAACAAATAAAAAGATATTTTTAAAATTTTGACATTTTTGGGAAGATCTCTATTTTTTAATAGGGGTCTCTTTTCTGTATTTAGGGTTTTGGATCTGAATTCATGGCATATAATTCTAATCTTGTTGACTAGGTCAAAAATCAAAATTAAAAAAAGGGCATTTAATGATTAGCTTGCACTTATTTTTCACATGGTTCAATGCATGATGTGAGTTGTGATTTGGATTATTTGCTGGTTATTATTTCTCCTAACAATTTATTTTCAGATCTAACCCTAGGGTTTGCATAAGTTGAATATACATTGCATATCTTGTTTTCTTGTTTGCTTGTCTTGCTTGTTAGAGAGTTCGTGGGGATTGCTTGGACTTGCTTGGATAAACAACAAAATGATTCGCGTTGCATTGGATTTGAGATATTTTGTTGATCTCTGTAACATTTAGATTTTAGAAATAAAATAAACATCTCATGTGTCTAGCTTGAGTGTTTCTTGCTTTCATAGATCACATTTCCAATTGGTGCTCTAAAAATGGACCTAGATTTTCTCTTTTGCATAAATGTTTCACATAGTAATTAGGCCCTATGAACACTATTTGTGGTTATCTTGAGAGAGTGGGCTTCATTCGCTTGTTTTACATGTGAATCTCTTCTTGACGATAGATACCCTTGTAGGTAGGGAAGGATTTTTTTTTTACCTCATTGGTCAACTTGGTTTGGGATTCAACTTCTAGAAATACTTTCTCTCTTTGGAGGATTGGTGTCATTTTTTGTTGTGTGAGCCTTGAATGAGGTGATTTCAAATTATCAGGTCAATTAATCTTATTTTCTATGTTTTGGTGAGGTGAAGAGGCTAGAGGATTATGCTCTTTTCCCTTTTGGGAGAATCAGAAACTTGGAACACTTGAATCTGAACTAAGTCCCCATGTGGTCCATATTGTGACTCTTCCTTGTTAGAGAGGGTTAACCATAGTGAACATTCCCTTTATTGGGTCAACCACATGGATGGAACCTCAAGCAGTAATAGCCATTTTTTCCATGGTAGTGACAGCCGCTATATAAATGTCCTTGTGGAAGAAATCTCCATGGGTGTAGTTTCTTTTGGGTTGTCAGATCTCCTCAGTAGCTCTTGATTGATTAAATTCTCAGACTATGTCAAAACCTCGGTGCATCGGGATTGGATTTCACCCACTTGAAATTGAAAAATTTGCAGATTCAAGCCATTACTAAGAACCATAGTGCAACCAACTTTTTATTTTCTAGGACTATGTGAGTGATTGGAAAACATTTGAGAAGATACACAAGTAAGATTCTTATGGAGTAGAAATACTATGACACTATCTATGTTCATGTGCAAGGTTGCTTTGTCCCTTGCTCATTGTTTGAAGACATTGATTGCTTGAACTCCCTGATTGCTATCTTATGTGCTTGATTCATGATAAAATATGTTATTGCATCTAGTTGGTCAATTAGAATGAACAAATCTGAGTTTTTGAGTTATGAAATTTCAATGTATCTCTCCAAATAGTGTTATGACATGTTGCTCAACATCCAAATGAACTTAAATGGTATCAAGTTGCACCAAATGACTATTGGTCTTCTTTCTTCCACATCTTCCATGTCTTCTTAGTCTTTCATTTCCATTCTTCTCTTCTTCTTTCATGCTTCTTCCTAAGATCTTCACATCTTCTTGATTCTTTTCCTCTTATTATCTAGTCTATCTTCTTTTATTTTCATCTATTCTATCACTTCCATTCTTGATTCCTCTTCTTCTAGAACCATTAATTTCAAATATCTTGTTATGGAACCTCTCTTGAGAATAGATGATCTTGAGCTTATTGCCCAATTCAAAGAGTGTTATTCCAAAGAGTGCATAAGTGATGAACTTATGGAAAAAATATATAAGAAAGTGATTGAATCAAGTGCCTTTGCCCAAATCATGCGCATGATCTTGTCACAACTTTCTTCCAAACATCATTCATCTTCTAAATCTTATCATCATTCCTCATCATCTAAAAATATTTCATCTTCTAAATCTTCTCACCATTCCTCATCATCTAAACATTCTTCTTCTTCTAAATCTTCTCATCATTCCTCATCATCTAAACATTATTCTTCTTCTAAGTCTTTGCATCATTCATCATCATCCAAACATTCTTCTTCTACTAGGTCTTCACTTTCCTCTTCTTCACGATCTCATTCTTCTTCTACTTCTCCCAAGGGTCATACTTATCTTCAAAATGCATACCATAATGAGCAGCGTGATAATCCTTGTGATACCTCTTCTG
>MU227387.1:1463895-1478157 GCA_018584345.1 Thuja plicata | reverse complement strand
GCCATATTCTTATTCACAAAGGGGTTTTTCTTTGCTTTTCCCCTTACCAAAATCTCTTGGCTCTTTGTTGGATTCTTGAAGTTTCTCATATGCTTTGTGGTTGATCTTGAAATCCTTCTCTCCTTTGTTTTATGGTAAAATCTTCTAACATTTCATTTTCTTGGATTACTTCATGTTTATGTTTTCATTCTTTTCATACTTCTTACAATTCTCTTTGACTCTATGACTTTGTCTAAACTAATAACAACAAAATATCTTGTAGAGATAACAATCTCCCCCTTTGGCATTATTTGGGCATTTTTGACAAAAAACTTCAAAGTCATCAAAATTAGTAACTCCCCCTTAGATTTTACTCTCTATACATATCTTTTTTCATTTTCCACATATATAATTTTTTTTTTCATGTATATCTATCTCCCTTTTTTTGGTTTTCTGAATAAGTAAGATATCTATCCCCCTTTTCTGACAAAAAGTGCCAACAAGTAAAACTTATTAATAAAAAATATGTTTATACCTCTATTGTATGCTTGAAAGTATAGTCTCCCATGTATCTCAGAGATTCTAAAGTATAACAATGTATTATATAATATTTGTAGATAAGCCAACTATGGTGTCCAGTGAATTGATATTTGGAAAAATTTCTAGTTCTTTGGCTTTCTTCAAGTGTATCTGCATTGATTAGATATGGGGAATTAACAGTGCTTGCAATTCAAGTAGTTTCAGTCTCAGTTTGTCCTCCTCATGTCTCAATGAAAGTTGAACTCCCATGAGTTCTTGTATCTTTAAGTAGTAAGTCTAGAATGCTCAAGGCTTGATAGATAGTTGCTAAAGCTACTCATTCAACTCATTCTCAATTTATGCTTCCTTCTTCTTGATTTCAACAGTAAAATTTGAAAGAATAAAAAACTTTTGAACCAATGAAATGATGGATGTCATTTTTTTTTCAACTTTAGAACATAACTCGGAAAGAGTTACCTTCTCTATGTCAATATCTTTCAGTAAATATTCCATCAATTTCTTATCCATTCTCTCTTTGTAAATCTTCAATATATTTTATATCATGTCTTTGTTTGGTTCTTTGATTTGTTGGGCTAAATCACCAACTTGGTCCAGTAGGGGTTCAGATTCATCAACAGTTGCTTCAAGAACAATGTCCTGGAATATGTCCTTAACATGCTCAAGTATATTTACCTTTTTCTTCTTTGTAATTAAGTTCTCTTGTTCAATGTTTTGAGCTACAATCTCAACATATATAGCTAATTATTTAGGCTTCATTGCATTAGGGTCTGCATTCGGTATTATGATTGCTTGCTCAAATTAATTATTTTCTCCCTCTTTTTACTCTTCTTCTTCCCAATCAATCTTCTCTCTCCAGTAGAGAATTTGGAATGTGATGCCTTAGTTGCATTAGGTGACTCGGTATGGGTACTGACTATGTCTCTTATGCTTTTACTTCTTCTTTCTATTCACCTTTCTTTTTCTCTTCATTCTTTTCCTTAAGATTTGATTCCTGTTGAATTTCACTTTTAGTATCTGTTGTCTTATGTACATTCTGATCCGTTGCTGTGTTAGTATCTTTCTTTTGACCATAGATGTTAGTTGGGGGTTCCAACTTGGTGTTATTTCCTTTTTCTATCTTGGTGGCCTTAAGTTTTCCATCCTTATCTTTATTTGTATCAATTGGTGTCTCAGTTTCCATGTCCGGTGTATCTAGTACAAACTTAGTATTAATAGTATCATCAATTGTGTAGCTTTGTACTTGTGTCATGATCAGATCTTCTCTCATCAAAGGTGTATTGTCAATATCCATACACTTGGTATCTTTCATTTGTGTATCCATGACATCTTCATCTTTTGATAATTCTTTTGCAGGGTCTTCTTCCTCAAGTATATCTTCAATGATAACCTCTCCATTGTCAGTAGTTAGATCAATAGGATCTATTTTCTTTGTGCTTTCCTTTATTTGACCAGATATGTCTTCTTCTTGTTCCTTCCCTACTTCATGATACTCGGTATCATCTATATGAAATATATCCTTCCATTTTAAAATTTTATCCTTCTACATTGATTGTATGTCTCTATTCATTATTCTTAGGGATCTCCCATTGACTAGAAATCTGTTTGAATTCTTCTTTAATGATATATGAATCTCAAATGGTGCAAGGTTGGGAATAGTGTGTACAAGAGATCTCTCTCTCATTTCCTTTTTTGCATTTAGTGCATACTTACATCTTGTATCTATTTATTGTATAGTTCTTCTTGTATCTTGTCATCAAGCTCAATAGGTGTCAATTTGTATCTCAGAAAAGTTACAACAACAAATTCTTCAATATTTTTCTTATCTTCTTCAATCCTTTTCTTAAATTTTGCTTTCCTGAAGGAGCTCAATCTTCCTATTTTCTTTAAAATTTCAAGATAATCATCAAGACTTTGTGGAACTCATGAAAACTCTACAACTAGTATAGATTTAGTAGGCTCATCAGACTTTGTTTCACTCTCATTACCAAGTAGTAATCTGCTCGTTGTTTTAGCAGGTTGCTTCCTTCCTCTAGTTCTCTCATAAGTCTTTCCTTTTGGTTGTACTACCTCTGCAACTTTGTTCTCTTTCAATTGTACCAAAGATCTAGTGTTCCTTCCAGTACCTTTCTTACTCAGTGATGCCAATTGTAGATTTTTCTTTTCAACTACTACAATTTCTTGCTCATTCTTAGTGTTTTCATCTAGTGTATCATCAACTCCAAGAGGCTTTGATAAAGTATCAATCATTTTACTTTCTTTCTTGATTGACCTAGGTACCAAAATACCTTGCTTGATTTTATCTTTGATTTCCTCACAGTACCATACCTTTTCTCATTAGGATCTCTTGGTTTATCTAATAAAGCTTCTATCTATTTTGATCCAATATATATATCCATCTCATATCCCATTGGTTGAATGCATTTAACTCTCGGTTCTATAGACTTAATTACAAACATCAGTATCAACCTTAAAGAAAATTTAATCTTGATACTTAGCAATTAGTTGAGGTGGAACTCTGTATCTCTTATGCATTCTATCTTGGAATCTCAAAAAGTAATCAAACATGATTTCATCAAAGTTGTCTCCTAGACTCTGTATATACTCATGTATTTGATAAATATATGGCCTATTAGTTTTCCATACTACATCTCCAATGGACGGAAATGAATTTTGGTAGTAAAAGAAAATACATACCAACAATGATCCAAATTTAAATGTGTTGGTCTTTTCCTTCTTGATTGTGTTCATGTTGTCATCTATTTATTTCACAAAAAATTCACAGAGATCTGTCTGAAGTCCTTTCTTTACTATTTTATATGCCAAGTCTACTGCTCTATATGGTACACTATCCACTTAGGAGGATTGAAACACTCGGTAAGATATCATGTTGCATGCATACCTTAACTAGAGATCCACAACCATAGATATTCTCATTCCTCTACCATCCCATTGTTCCTTGGTTAGCTCGGTAAGCTTACCCTTTTGAATTTTCTTGATCGCCTTGGGTCAGTCTCTAATAGGAAATCTAGTGATAATGTGCAAAAAATCCTTAGTTATCTTGATCAGTGCATTCAACCACATAAACTGGTCATGTAATTTGCTGAGTACCATCCTTACCCATTCAGGCTTGAATTCCCTTAGTAGATGAATTGCATGTGTCAATCCTTTCATTTCCAAATGTGTGTGCTTATCCTTTAATTTATCATTCATACACAACTTACTGAATGAAGCATCAATCTCATCTTCACACAGATATTTGATTTTGCAGTGAGTAAATGTGCCGACGTCTTCAATCAACAAAACTCATGGTGGTATTGAAGATAGTTCTCCCATCATATCAATTTCTATGGCTATAGCTAGGGGAAACTTGTATTTAGGGTTTACTGATTCAACATTATTCACTAATACTGGTCTTTACATCATTGGTGCCATGATAGTCTCTAAATGTGTCAAAATAACAAACTAGAGTACGCTCAATAGATTACAGTTTGAAAACACAACTCGGTAAACCATATATCTCAGAAATATCTCTCAATGCTCTTGTAAAGATTTAGAATACCTTGTAATCACTTTAAATGCTAAACAGAGTGATCACTCTGCAATGTGGTCAAATGCTCTTAAAAAATGTTAGGTTCAAAATGATTAACATATTGACCTATTTATAGCTTTTCCTCCATTAGGGTCTCCAACGACTCTAATTATTTGTATTAAATGCACTTGCCGAGTCCCTTTTTACCTTTAAACCAATAACATCGTCACTTTGTTTAACCGACTAAACAAAATAACCATACATTACAACTTTTAATCAAGACTTTGACAACTTATTCAAATACATCTTAATATGCTGATATGGATCTTAACTCTATTGATTAGGAACTAATGTAAGATTTATAATAAGCATGTAGTTCCTACATACCTCTCACTGATTAGGTGGAGCTCAGTGGACTAGACTGGGTAGAGATGGTGTTGTATATATTTCCAAGTGAAGTTCCATCTAACCGAGTCTTTCTCCTCCATGTTTTGTTCATTTGTTCTCTTATTTCTTCAAAAATAGATGGTGCACTCTTTGTAGATTCATCCTCATTTGGTGAATCTCCTCAGTATTTTCAGTTGCTTGCAAGGTGTCCTACCCTATGACAATGGAATCATGCCATGCCAAGGTTTCTCCATGAACTTTTGTTAAACCTTCCGTGCATCAATATGTAGTTTGCAGCAATGTGTCCATATCTTCCACAAGATAAGCATGAAATCCTTATATTATAATCCCATGGTATAGATGTACCTACTCGGTTAGTATTTGCATTTTCTTGGTTAGGATCCACTTGTCATTTATTTTATTTAATCTACACTCTTTAGTCTTGTGACTATACTTGTTGCAATTCTTGCACTATCCATCAAACTTAGGTTTTCTCACGTTGTTAGAAAATTTGGTTCTACACTCAAAAGCTTGATGTCCATACTTATTACATCTAAAAGAATAGCCATCAACTTTAGGGGTACTTGATACTTTACCTTTCTTGCTTTTGTAGACATTAGCAGTGTGTCTAGGCTTCCCGCAATAATTACAAATTGGTTTCTTTTGTTTCGGTGGGAGTGCAGTACCTTGCTCTTTCTATGCATTAGATGATTCTCCTTTCTTGGTAGTGTTGTTTTCATTGAATCCAATTCTTGATCTGTCATTTGGTTGCTTATGATTCTCAACATGTTTGTCAAGTGATTTTAGTACATCTTCATTTCTTCTCATTATTTCATTTGCATCCTTCTCAACTTTTAATCTTTTTTCCATTCATTCAATTTCAACTTTCAGTGCTTTATTATGAAATTCCTTTTGGGTACAATCCTAATTTGCACTCAGAAGTTGGTCGCTCATAGTGTAGTGAACTTGGGTCATCCTTAAGATTTCATTATCATTCTTAGTTAACCTAATTTCAACTTGTCTTCTATCAGCTTCTACAAATATCTTTTCATTCTCAACTATTCTTTTACCTTCAATTAGTTATGTCATTCTTAAGCCATTAGCATCAAGATATTTCTTCATCAAATCCAGAAGCTCAGTAACTAAGTCATTCTTTTCAATTAGTTCTCTTATGGTAGTCTCCGACTCATCATTCACACTTCCTTCAGATGCAGTCTAAAGTGTATCAGCTTGTTCTTGTGTAACCTTTAGTTCATCATATAATTTCCTTCTTATCCTTAAATATTTCTCAAATTTATTTCTCATATCCATGATTAACTCTTGTGCACTCTCCAACTCAGATTCTAGACCATCAATTCTCTTAAACTGTATATAACCTTCCATGACTAAGATCTTCAACTCTCAAGTGACCAAACCTTCAACTCAAGAGTAAAATCTTTAATACCAATTGTTGGAATAACTAATGGAAAGTTGGGACCGAGAGGGGAGGGGTGAATCAGTACCACTAAAACTTTTAACCACAATTATTGATTAAACCATTTACTTCTACTTGTTGATTACCGAGTTCATAATCACCATGATTTTGGTAGCATAGAAATCCTTGGTTAGAGAATAAAAAATGTGGTGGGGATGACACCCACAACCTTCACTAACCATAGTATGAAGGGTGCTCGGTTAGAGATACAAAGTTTAGCTATTTTGATAGTTTACCCAGTTAAGATTATATATAAGACTTGTTAGGTCTACCCGATTAAAGGATTTTTACAAAATCTACACTTAGAGATGTACCCTATTAAAGGATTTACAAATATAAGATCGGTTAAGATCTACCTAGTATTGGGATTTAAAGCTCTCAATACAATAGTATCAATAACTTAACAATATCGGTAAAAATGCATCAAATGTAAATGTTGTTCAGACTCTATGTGCTCTGATATGTGTTACCTCAATTCCCAAATTGTAACACTGTTCTTTTCTTCTTTGTTGTAGCTAAATTTATGCTTGGTGCTCTCTATTATGCTCTCTGTTCTTCAATAACTCCTTTAACAACAATAACAATAACAACTCTCTTTCCTTATTTTCTGTATATCCTCTTGTGTCTCTTACACATACAAAATTCATCCAAGAAATAAATGAGTTTTGCCTCTTAAGCTTATGCGTTAGGTACACTGTAAATTTCTCTTGGCCATTAGATATTTTTTCCAGCTTGGTGACCATGTCACTTTTACCTCAGTATTTATTTTTTTCTTGGAAATGACAACTTTCATTTTTTTGTTTAATCTTTGCCTTAGATATTCACTCTGATTTATTCAAATTTTTGATCATGTAACATGCTATCATAAATACTTGTATAGATGTAATTAATGCTCTATCAATAATTAAATATGATCTGATTGCATTTTTGATTAACTATCTAACTCGGTTAAATAACTCCATAATACTCAGTTAAATGTTCTTCATCACTCGGTGTAATATCAACTCAGTGTACTACATGCGCTCGGTGTAGTGTGTCACTCAGTAACTATAAGTGTGCGGTGCTTTGTTAACTCTGTGCTTTACCCACTAGCTCGGTGTGCATTACTGACTTGTCTTATCCTTTTCTTTCTGCATTTACCAATTGCTTCTCCTTGACTCTATGACTTTGTCTAAACTAACAAATATCTTGTAGAGATAACATACCTAAGGGCTCCATTAAGTATGAATGAAAGTTAGCTATGAAATGCTTCAATTTTAATAAGATTTGTCATATTGCATCTAGGTGTTTGAATAAGAACTTCAGGTATTCTAGAGACAAATCTAAGAAATTTCATTCTAAGAGTCATAAGAGTTTTTATGCTTCTAAAGGTGTTAGTGATAATGAATCTATTGCTAGCAAGGAAGAAATTGTGTTTATTGTTGTTAAAGAAGATAAACCTAATGAAGAGAATGCATTGGTTTCATGAGTTTTTAAAAGATATGAATGGGTCATTGATAATAGATTCTCACATCATATGATTGTTGAAAATGATAAGTTTTTGAAGCTTGAAGATTATGATGGTGGTGTTGTTATATTTGGTAACAATGCTCCTTGTTTGATGAAAGGAAAAGGATGTAATACTCTTGATGGTAAAAACAATACTAATGATTTCCTATATGTTTAAAGTTTAAATCATAATTTTTTGATTTTTGGAAAACTATTGGATAAAGGTTACAGATTGGAATTCATGAATGGAATTTGCAAAATCATTGTAAGTATAGGAAAGCTTATTGCATCAGGCACACAAACTATTGGTAATCTATTTCATTTGAAAAATACTGAGAGTAAATGCTTGACTACTAAGATTGATGGTAGTTTTTTATGGCATAAAAGATTTTGTCATGTAAATTTTGATAGCATGGTGAAAGTTAGCACTACTAATGTTGTAAGAGATTTTCCTAAATTGATGAAGCCTCACAACTTATGCAAAGAATGTCTACTCGGTAAATTGACTAGATCCACTTTTAAGAATGAGACATATTATTTAAATGAGATGTTGGAATTGGTACATACAAATCTATGTGGCCCTAATAAGAAAATAAGCTATTATGGTGATACATATGTTATGCTATTCATTGATGACTATTCAAGAATGATGTGGGTTACATTTTTGAAAGAGAAATCAAAAGCTTTGTAGAAATTTCAGATATTCAAAGTGATAGTAGAAACATAATTTGGAAAAAGGTTAAAGTGCCTAAGATTGGACAAAGGTGGAGAATTTACATCCAGTGAGTTTTATGCATTTTGTGAAGAGCATGGGAGAAAGAGACATAATTCTGCTTCGTGAACCTCACAATATAATGATATTATTGAGCGAAGGAAAAGGACTATCCTAGACACAACTAGGACTATGATGATTGAAGAAAAAGTAACGTAGATCTACTGGAGAGAAGAAGTGTGCACCACAGTATATACTTTGAATTGTATACAAATTTGATAGGGAACCAGTAAGACTCCTCATAAACTATGGTCTAGTCATAATCCTAGTGTGAGAATACTTTAGAATTTTTGGAAGTAAATTCTATGTTAAGAGAGATGAGGATTTTGGAAAATTTGATCCTAGAAGTAACGAAGGAATATTTCTTGGGTATTCTCCAAAGAGAAAAGAATATAAATGTTATAACCATAGACATAAGAATATTGTTGTAAATACAAATGTCAATGTTGATGAGAATGCATAGAGATCATAAAGAAATTGCTGGTATGATATGACTGAAGGAAATAATCAGATTATGGAAGTGAAAAATCAGAATCAAGATAAATCGAAAGAATAGATAGAACCGATGGAAAAAAGAAGTCCACATCAAAGGGTCTACTATGCATTCTACACCAAAAACTCTATAGTATGTAAGGATTAATCATTCTAAAGATGTTATTATTAGTGATAAGAATAGAGGTATTAAAACTAGAGGAAGAATTGCTAGGGATGAAACTTGTTTGTTATCTAAATTTGAGCCTAAAGATATAAAAGAAGCATGCAATAATGAGAGTTTGATGAAAGCGATGAGAGAAGAATTTGATTAGATTGAGAAGAACAAGACTTGTATTTGTGTTCCCGGACCTATAGACAAAAAAGTAATTGGTACTAAATGGGTATTCAAAAACAAGCTGAATGAAGATGGTAAAGTGGTTCAGAACAAAGAAAGACTGGTATGCAAAGAATACTCACAAATGGAAGATATTGACTTTATAGAGACCTTTGCACATGTGGCTAGACTTGAACCTATTAAATTATTTCTTGCATATGCACCTTAAAATTTTTTTAAAGTCTATCAGATGGATGTTAAGTCTGCATTCTTAAATGGAGAGCTAGAGGAAGATGTTTACATTGCACAACCTAATGGTTTCACTCTAATCGAGGAAGAAGATATGGTTTTTAAATTGTTGAAAGATTTGTCTGGATTAAAGAAAGATTCTAGAGCCTGGTATTCCAGATTGGACAGGTATTTGACAAAGATTGGTTTCAGTAAAGGTAATGCAAATAGTAACTTTTATTTTAGAATAATTGATGATAATATCTTGATTGCTGAAGTATTTGTTGACGATATCATATTTAGTGGAAATGATGAGTTGAGTAGAGGTTTTGGTGATGAAATAAAAAAAAAAATTTGAGATGTCTGTGATAGGAGAGATGAAATTCTTTCTTGGATTGCAAATAACACAGTTGGATAAATGAATTTTTATCACTCAGTCTAAGTATGTCAGAGAACTATTTGAAGAAATTTGGTATGGAAGATTCAAAACTAGTAGGAACTATGATGGTTACTGGTTGCAAGTTAACTAAGAATGATGATTCCCCTTGTGTGAATCAGACATTATGCAGATCTATGATCAAAAGAATGGAATATCTAACTCATTCTAAGCCAGACATATCAAATGTTGTTCAAATTGATGCAATATTTCAAGTTGAACAGAAGGAATCACATGGTTTTTGTCAAAATAATTTTCTGATACTTGAATGGTACAATTGACTACAAATTATGGTATGAAAAAGATGATGACTTTACTGTATGTTCTTACACTGATGTTGATTGAGTAGGTAATGTGGATGATAGGAAAAGTACTAGTGGAAGTGCATTATTTTTGGATAAAAGGCTAGTATCTTGGATCAGTAAGAAGTATGATTGTATCTCTCAATCTACTGTTGAGGCTGAGTATGTTGTTGCTACAATAACCTATAATCAATTTGTTTGGATGAAGAAAATACTGAAGGATATAAGGATAAACATTGATGAACCTATTTTATTTCCTATGATAACTCTAGTGCTATAATTATCTCAAATAATTATGTGTTACATTAGAAAACAAATCATATTTCTATCAAGTATCATGTTTTGAGGGATAGAGTCAGTGAAAAGGAAGTGAGACTAAAATTTGTGCCTACTAAGGAACATAATGATGATATATTTACAAAAACTTTTTCGAAGGATACATTTGTGTATCTCATAGAGAAGCTTGGGCTGAGAGCCCCTCCTTATAAGATCTATTGATGCTAAGGATGACATCAATCCAAAAACATCTATCAGAATATCATTCACTAGATTGATGTGTTTGGGGACTACTCCTTAGGGTGAGCAGTCTTATGGTCATTAATAGTTACTGAGATTTTCCTTATTTTCCTTTTAAGGTGAGTTCAATTCCTTTTTATGTATTTTTTCCTTTACCATTGATGTCAAAGGGGGAGAGATTGTGTGAAAAAAAAGAAGACAAAAAAAAGTGATTATGCTTTGGAGAGATTGTGTTGAAATTGGATATTCAGAGTGATCGGGTGGATATATTAATATCTCTGTGCATCGATCAATTTTTCACTTTACATGTTTCCATCAATGCCAAAGGGGAAGACTATTGGAAGATTGTTGAGCATGTCATATTTTGGTTTTTGGGTGTGACGACATTAATGTTTTTTCATTGATGTCAACTTACTATTTGCTATTTCAGACAATGTGTTCAATATGTTTAGGAAAAATGATTTCAGTTATTTTAGATGTTGTATTGAATATCTTGAGTTGCGATCGTAAGGTATTGTTTAGTAGTGTCTGTAGATGCTCTAAAAAGGTTCACAAATTTTTTTAGGACAATTTGAGTAAGGTATGGTTGAGTTACTAGTTGCTGCTTTTATAGTGTTCCTATGTATAATGGATGAGTATTTAGATTAGTATGAATTGGATTTAATGTTTCATAGGTTGTGAAGTTGGCAGTTTCATGGTGACTTATCATTGTGTTCATAATTGTTGTTCTTCATGATTTAGAGTACGACAGGCTATCTTTTGCTATGATAGAGTTTGACATTTGGTGTTCCTATTGATAAGAGATGGAGATGAGATGATGCGAAGTTTTCTTGATGGTATTCATGCTTCTTGTTGGTGTTCTTGGATTGTGTAATGATTGTGTTGCTATATTTCATCATGGCTATGATTAGATTTGATGTTTTGGGTAGCATGTTGGTGTTTCTTCATTTAGGTCTTAGCCAACCTGATGGAGTAACGTATTGATATTATTGATGATGATTCAGTGCTGTGCTAATGTGTTTGTGGTTGATGATTTGGGTTCTATCTAAGTCTTAGCCGACTTGATTTGGATCTCTTGAAGGAGTGAGATAAATATTTATATATTTTTTTTGTAATAGGTCTTTTGCGATCTAGTGGTTTGATGCAAGGAGGGTCAGTAAGAGGGGCCAAAGGCTCTCCCAGGTACCAAACCAACTTGTAGAAATAACAATGTGAAAGAAACAAGACACAGAGTGAGAGAAGGAACAACAAATATCTTTTCTTTCATTAATTAATCAAACTCATTACATGCCAGGCTATAAGGCCTTCCCAGTTTCTGCCATATACATTCAATGAATTATAAAAATGATCTTTATACATGTGAGGTCTTAGACCTTTGTTTCAATTATCTCAACAGTTAAACTTCTATCCAATTCTACTATCCTCTGAAGAACTACTTCCTAAAACTAAGAACAAAGAAAAATATATATACAAGAGTCCACCAAAGAGGTTGGAACTAAAATCCCTACATGAGACCCAAATTTAGGTCTACAAAGATCCCAATGAGAGACCCTACATTAATTATGCCATGAAAATTAAATGTAGAATTCAGCCAGATCAGGATAAACAACTTGGGAAGAGCATCATCGAGCAACACCAGCCACTCGGTAAAAGCATACCTGAGAAACAAGGATGACTCGGTAAGAACATACCTGAGCCATAGAAAAACCAACTTGTTAAAAGAATAACTGAGCAATAGAAACTAACACACCTCGAGACCCGTCGGTAAAGATAGACAAAAAGGATACCCGAGCATTAGGGTAACTAAGCACTTCACCGAGTAGTCTCCAAACTAGCTAAAGAACAAAAGTAAACATATTTTTGGTTGAGTAGGATTTCCAAGGACGCAAGATGCTCGTGCATCATACACCTAGGGATACAAGAAATGATTCCTCAAATCATGTATCAGGTCCAACCTGAAATGAATCCAACTTAGATTGAGAAATCCAAGATGAGTCCTTAACTAGTCTGTTCTTCCATTTTACCAGATACTCCATGTATTCCTTTTCTCTTGTACTTCTACCAATTCTTCATTTCAAAATCTGTTCAACTTCCTCTATCTGTTTCTTAAGATAATCACTTGGTATTGTCATTTCTTCATCAGGTTCATGATATTCATACAACTTTGAAATGTTGAATATACCTGATATATCCATGTCATTAGGTAATTCAACTTCATAAGCACTTCCACTATCAAATCTTCTCAGTATTCTGCAAGGACCAAATTTATTCATCTTCAATTTTCCATATGTTCCAATAGGAAATCTGCCTTTCTTCAAATGAACCATTACTGCATCACCAACTTTGAAATTCTCATGTCTTCTTGATCTGTCTGCACTAGTTTTGTACTTAGGATTAATTTTCTCCTGCTTATGTTTTACATCTTCATGAAATATTTTAATAAACTTAACAAATTCCTCTTCTTCAGTACTTCTTTTCTCTTCTCCAACAATATTTCTCAAATCTGATATACCTCTCGGTTGTGTGCCTTGAACAATCTCAAAAGGTGTCTTTCTATTACTTCTATTCACTGAACTATTTAATGCAAACTCTGCTTGTGCCAACATCAAATCCCAATTACTTGGTGTATCTCCAACTAAACATCTCAACAAGTTACCAAAACTTCAGTTTACAACCTTTGTCTGTCCATCAGTTTGTGGATGAAATGTAGAACTATACTTCAACTCAGTATCCAACTCCTTCCAAAGTGTTTTCTAGAAATAGCTAACAAATTTACTATCTGGGTCAGAGATAATACTCCTTGGTAATATATGTAATCATACAATCTCTTTAAAGAAAGGATCTTCTATATGTATTACATTTGATTTTTTCTACATGGCATGAAATGTTTCATCTTAGAAAATCTATCCACAACAACAAATATGGAATCATTACCTCTTTCTATCCTCGGTAAGCCAAGAACAAAATCCATGCTGATATCACTCCAAGGTTTCTCAGGAACAGTAATTGGTGTATACAATATAGTATTCTGACTTAGTCCTTTTTCAACTTGACAAACTCCACAACTTTTTACAAATTTCTAAACATCCTTATACAACTGAGGCCCAAAATACCTTTCCTTAAGAAAAATCAATATTTTATCAATACCAAAATGTCCAGCCAATCCACTACTATGTTTTTCCTTAATCAAATTAGTTCTCATTGACCCTCTCAGTATACACAACTGAATACCTTTGAACAACATATCTTCCTGTGTGAAATAGTCTTCATACTTACTTGATTGATTTGAATTAAAGGTTCTCTGCACACTCTCCACTGCTCAGAAAATCAAGATCATTTTCATTCAAATGCTTCGTGTCATCAAAACCAAGAACTTCAATTCTCATTTCATTCAATAAAGATCTTCTTCTACTCAATGCATCAGTAACTCTATTAGAAACTCCACTCTTATGCATGATCACAAATGTGAAACTCTACAAATATTCTACCCATTTCATATGTCTCTGATTCAACTTATTCTAACTACCCAAATACTGTAAAGCCTTACGATCAGTATACAACGCAAATTTATTTGGCATCAAGTAATGTCTCTGTAGACAACTAAAATTGACCAAGTTTATCTCAAGCATTCCAAACTACAAATCTCAACCAAATGCCTTAAAATGTCATCTCAATGCAAAACAAATGGACAAAAATCAACTCAAATTAAAAGATCAAATAATCATGAAATCAAATAATTAAATTCAAGCCTAAAGGGATTAATCAAATTATGCAATTGATTTTTCAATTGTATAGTTCAAATC
>MU227387.1:1430669-1447490 GCA_018584345.1 Thuja plicata | reverse complement strand
TTTTCATTCATATCTCATTCTAGGATTGTCCTTGAGAGAGATTAAGCTTGAGAGCTCTCTTAACAAAGCTTGGATAGAGAACCATGAGATGATATAGATTTTAGCTTCAATTCTTAGATTAATTTGTTTTATCTTTCTATAGAATTGTTTCTCTTAATCTTAATTTCATGAAGGTGTATTTTCTTACACACAGTCTCCACTTCTTCATGGCTTGAACAATAGCATAGAACTCTTGATCGTAGATAAAATATTTCCTCTTAGTATCTATATAGTCAGAAAATGGAATAACTTCCATTGTCTACTGGTTTATCCTTTTGAGTAAGTGGTTTAGGGGTCATGTCAAGCACCTTGAATGGGTTCCTGATTTAGACCTTGCTTTCCCCCTATTTTGCCCCAATTCTTTACCTCTCTCTAGCCAGTTTCTGGCATTCTGGATTGGAGATTTGAGATCTTTGACCTCAGGGTCAAGGTTGACATTTTAGGTCTATATCAACCTTGAACCTAACCTAGGTCAAGCTTAACCTCACCCCTAACCTAGGTCAAGGTCAACCTTGACCTTGACCCAGGGTCCAGATTTCAGGGTCCCACAGTTTTTAGATGTGGGTCTTTGAAAAAGTTAAATCCCACTCTCAGGTCAGCTGTTTTGGGTTCCGAAGTGATGATTCCTAAATTATATTTAATATAGGTCCTCTCCTAGGGATAAATACTTTAATGGGAATTTAATTCTCCTATGTCAGCCTCCTTAGAAGATTGTGCCCTAATTTCATATAAAAGGGAGCCTTTCTCCTCTTATTTTCTCTAAGTCCTCTATTGAAGTGTAAGCATGATCAAACAATTGAGAAGCATCATCAAGTGAATTTCAAGCAATATTTGAAGCAAGGATTCATCCATCATCAAGAATTAAAGCATTCATTTTCATCAAAGAGATCCATGGGAGGCCATTGAAGGATTCAAGCTACATAGTGCCCTTTTGGTGATCTCTCCATCCATCTTCTTCCAAGCCTCTTCATACTCAAAAACCCATTCAAGATTTGGTGTTGGAGATCTACAAGAAATTTATTGAAGACATCCTACATTCTAAATTCTAGATCCATTGGTGCATACCTACTTGTGGATTCAAGGATTCGAATCCTCCACAAGGACTTTTACAAGCAAGGTGAATTTATGCATTTACTTTGTTTATTTCTACAATTTCAATTATATATTTGAGGTTAATTCCAAAATTGGGGTTTGACTAAGGTGAACCCATCCCCCCCCAAAAAAAATCTCTTTTTATTGCAAGTACAGGTTCAGGATTGAAGATTTGAACTCAGATCTGGATACCCTTTTCAGCAAACTATCAGGATCCGCTAATAGATTTTATGTCAGACCTGTGCAGGTCAGGGTCAAGATTATTGGGTTAGGGGTGAGATTAGTGGGTCAAGGTCAACCTTTTTTTATAAGATGGTGTCAGATTGGAAAAAGATTTCTAGGTTTTTTTTCTCTCTGCGTTCCAGTTTCGGATCATACTTCAGATTTTCCAAAAATAGAGTACAAATCTCAGAAAATAGCATTCTTCAAATCTGAAATTATTTAAGGTTGGTACTTCCTCTCATCCTTTTCAATTATTTTTATATATTTCATATCTCCTTAATCATAAAATGGAATTTAAGATCTTCTTCCTTTCTCTCATTTCCAAATGATTGATTCATTTGTGCATTGATCCTTCTTTTGGGTTAATGAACTTAGATCTTTCATTTGTGCATTTGGGGATAAAAGAGGATTATCTTATCTTCCTTCCCCCTATATTCTTAATCAAACAACAATACAATCACATTTAAAACAAAAATTAAATTTAAAGGTTAAGGAAATATAACACAACAACCCCTAATACATTTTCTTCCTTTACATTTTGGTGAACCCACGATAGACAACTCTTTCTTTTTGGTGTTAGATTTACATGTTTTTGCTAGATCTTTCATGTTCTTTCAATTACATTTAAAATTAATAAATACAAATCTTGTGTTAGTTCATTTTCATTGCATTGGTGTATGATCTTTAGCACTTCTATTCCTACATATAGTATCCTGGTTAGAAGAAGCCGTAGACTCATGGGTTCCTTTGATCCTGAGTCTTCCTCTCCTTTCCTTAGGATCCCAAATGATAACTTGATAAATCATGAATCCAATCCTTCTATGGAGCATAAATCTTCTCACTCATCTCATGATGAGGATGATGCCTTAAGATTTCCTCCTGAACAAGTGCAAAAACTCAAAACCAAACTTCATAAAATGGGAAATTGGGTTATCCAAGAAAACCATAATCAAGATTCCATCCAAGCTATAGAGGCTCTTAAGAAATTCCTCCATGATAATGATCAAGGTGTTAACTTCTTGTGTGGTCCTACTCATCTTGTGCATTCAAATGTTAATCCTTTAGTGCAAGAGGCTCATGAGTTAGGATATACACCTCCTATCACTAGTCAAGGACCTTCTTCCACTCCTATAATTCCTACTTATACTCTTCCTTTGAGGAATACATCTATCCTAATTGCATATATTCTTGTGTGTTCTCCACCAGTATCTCTACCTACCTCACAACCTTCATATCATAGTGTGCCTTTTAGTTATTCTAATCCCCTTCCAACTATGGTTCCTAATGTTCCACCAGTTGTGTCTTCTATTCCTACTGCTTCCTACACTTTTCCTAGTGTTCCTAATATTTCTATGCCACCTGTTTCCTCTAATGATTCCACAATCATTAGTTTGGATCAAACTGTGTCATCTTTACAACAACTTGCATCATTAACCCAATCTAAGTTTAGCATTCCTACATGTGACATGTGTATTCCTTTATCCTTAGACATCATTCATGCTATTGTCCCTCAAAAAGATGATATGCCTCATCTTGAGAATTGAAATGGTAAAGGTGATCCTGTCACTCATGTTAAAACATTTCAAATCCTTTGTAGTGATTATTCTCATGACCATAGGATTTTAGCCAAATTGTTTTCTAGAAATGTTTGTGATAAAGCTTTGCAATGGTATTGTTCTTTACTTCTTTATTCAATTGATTTTTTTCCTAAACTTGCTAATACCTTTATCCAAAAATTTCAAAATAACACTGGCCCACAAGTTTCCTTAACTAGTTTAATGCATTGTAAACAAAACATTAAAGAAAAATTGACTGATTTCATTGGTAGATTTAATCATTTGTATGCTCAAATTTCTTATCCTGTTCCTGTTATTGATATTCAACACATGTTTATTTCAAATTTACAAAAGGATATTAGAGATAAGATTCTACTTAATGAGTTTACCTCTTTTCAACAACTTTGTGCAACACTTCACTATTATTAGTTACAAGTGTGTCAATTTGAGAGCAACACTCCAATGGCTCTTGTTCCCATTGATAAGAGTGATAATTCTCCTAATCCTAATAAGTTTTAGAAACCTAACAACTATGTCAAGATTAATAAACAGATGAATGCGGTTGCTGATCAAGTTTCTGTTACATCCAATAATGCCACTTTTGCATCCATTGCTTTCTATATGAATCGTATGTTTAATCCTCTCTTTGAAACTTTTCATTCTATAATGAGTAGGTTGTTAAGTGCCGATATGATTACCTTGCCTCCTATTCGACCTCTTCTCCCTACCATGATAGCATCCAAATCCTTTGATTTTAAAACTTTTTGTCAATACCATCGCCAAAAATGCCATGATACTAAAAAATGTTATTCTCTAAAACATAAAATTCAAGATTTAATTGATTCTAAATCTTTGTCTGTTGATAATTTTTATGGTAGTGGTAATAAATCTATTTCTCCTCCTAATCAAAACCTTCAAATTTATAGGAATCCTTTACCTACACATGATACTAATACCATAGCTCAACCATCTTCTGTGGATATTGTTTATGATTCAAAGATGGATGATCTTAATCACATTGTTAATCATGTGGAGTGTGTTGTTTCATCTCAACCTATTGATCAAGATCCTTCACCTCTACTTCAACTTTCAGTTCCACCTAAACCTCAAAAACAAACTAAGGATAAGCAACCTAGGGAACTTTTAATCACCTTTGATGATTCTAAAATGATTAAGGCTCTTGATGGTCCCATTTATATTTATACTAGGATTGCTAAGATACCTACTTGTGGTTGTCTTGTTGATCCCACATCTTTAATAAACATCATTACTAAGGAAAATATTTTTATTAAAAACTGACAATGTGATTGCTATGATCCATCTTAATAAACATCATTACTAAGGAAAATCTTTTTATTAAAAACTTACAATGTGATTGCTATGATCCATCTGATGCATGGATCCAAACTTGTAATGGTTTTCTTTATCCTGCACTTGGTTCTATCAACTTACTAGTTTAACTTTGTGGTAAATTTGTAGATACTACCTTCACTTTTATTCCTACTTCTGATCAATTTCAAATCAAATTTGGTTTACCTTGGATAACTACTATGCATGCTATCTCTTCTCCCATTCATAAACTTCTTAAGTTCATTCATAATGGAGAAGTAAAAATGACTAACCATAGTTTGTATCTGTATCATCTTAAAATGGAATCACCTCCATGTTAAGAGCATTTATCCCTCCTTAGGGGATGTATTTGACCTCCATCACATCATCTCCTTGATCTGCCCTTCTTTCCACCATTTTCTGACCTGATTTCTGCATTCTGGGATACAAATCTATATTTCTGGGATTCAGGGACATGGTCGACCTCCTAGGACAGGGTCAACCTTGACCCTAACCTAGGACAGGTTTGACCTTGACTGTGTCCTAGGACAGGGCCAACCTTGACCCTGTGCTAGGGTCCCAAACCCAGAATCCCACAGTTTCCCAGATGTTGATCTTTGCAAAATGTTCTCTCCCGCTTTTGGGTCAGCTATTTTGGGTTCTGAATTGGTTGATTCCTAAATTATATTTAATATAGGTCCTCTCCTAGGGGTAAAGGCTTAAATGATGATTTAATTATCCTATGTAGGCCTCCTTAGAAGATTGTGCCCTAATTTCATATAAAAGGAAGCGTTCTATCTCATCTTTCTCTAAGCATTATCAACTATCAACTAAGTGATAAGAGGTGATCAAGATTTTGTTCTAGTATCCATTGTTCTACATGTTCTTAAGCTCTCAAGGTGTTCAATTCTTCCTCAAGAATTCAAGTTCTCCATTGAAGATCAAGGATTCAAGCTTTCCAGCCTTTGAAGGGATTGTTTTTAAGCATTCAAGATTCATCCTTCAAACCCTAGATCTAGCCATCATGATGGTGTGATCTTCCTTCAAGATCCTTTGTGCATCCTCAAAACTCTTTCAAGTTGGATTCCAAGCATACAATCATGGAGTTTTATGGTTTCTAAAGTCCATGCTTTCATATTTACATACTTTCCACATTTGAATTACATTAGCATACCTATTGAATATCATAGCTTCACTATTAGATTCAATTCTACTACTAGTTAGCTTTCCATACTTTATTGATTTCAAGGTTAGTTCCTAAATCAGGGTTTTACTAAGGCAAACCCCTCCCCAATAAAAAACAAACATTTTTATTGTAGGTATAGGTTTAGGACTGTAGATTCGAGGCCAGATCTGGATACCCTTTTCAGATTTCTTTCAGACTGTGCGAACAGGGACACTTTCAGAGTTGAGCTGATCGAGTTGGCAAAAGTGGTACAGAGTCAACCTTTTTCATAAGATGACATCGAAATGGAAAAATATTTATGGGTTTTGTCTGTCTCTCTATTCCAGTTCGGTATCAACTGTCAACATTTCCAAAAATAGTCTACAGATCTCAAAAAATAGCAATCTTTGATCTGCCACTTTGTAAGGTTGGCACTTTCCCCTATTCTTTTCAATTACTGTCATTAATCATATTAATCAATCAATTTATAGAATTTAAGATCCCCTTTCTTGGTCTCTTTCCAAATATTAGATTCATTTTTGTATTAACCCTTTGGGGTTGATCAAATTTGGATCTCCTATTTGTGTATTTGAGGGTGAAATAAAGGAGCATCTTATCTTCCCTTAATCACAATCACAATTAAAAATTCAAACCCTCTCCTTAAACCATAATTTTCCTCCTTTACATTTTAGTAACATAACAAATAATAGTCATCCATCAATTAACAATCAATCATCATCTTTCTTTATTTTTTATGTTACAATATCAACCTTCTAGGCCTAGAGATTGTGCTACTCTTGATTTATTTTGGTCTTCATTACCTAACTCATGTCCTCCTCACCCTGATCATCTCTTTTACTCACACCAATTTTACAAACATCATAAATTTTTTAAGTTAAGCATGCCTCATATAGATCTTAACCATGGTCTTTTTCCTACTCCTTCCATACCTCCTTTAGCCATTACATATAATTCTAAAAATCAAACTTCTACTATTTCATTACAACACACTCAAAATACTCCTATAGAACCTGTGAAGGAATCTGTGGTCATTCGTCCTAGTTATCAAAATGTGTTAAATAAAGAAAAAACCAATAAATCTGCTAATGAACATCGTAAGAAGCATAGAGCTAATGCTAGGGCTCATGCTTATCTTATTTGAAACACTTTACCTTCTTTTGATCAACCTATGTCTGATGTGTCAAAAGAAGTCAATATTCATAATGATGTTAAGATGAATGATTGTGATGCTCCTATTCACATCTTAGATCCCATTTCAATTAATCTTGATGAGGAGGATACTTTAGATGATCCTATTGATCTTAGTGATTAATATGAGACCATTGATCTTGACACTGACTTACCTCATATGCTTTCAACTCAATTGACAATTACGCTTAGTATCAAGCAACGCAATTATCAAGAGGATCCTTGTTTGGAACTGGCTATCATTCCTACTATATTGGATATAGTCCCTCTTGTGAGTTTCCCACCTTCCATACATGATATAAACCAAGATAGGGAGAGTAGGTGATGTACCTAATTGGCCTATCCTTCATGGTAGCCCTTTTTGTGTTTGCATGCTATATTGTGCTTCTCCCGTAATGTGTTTGCTAAATGTTTGTTAGATTAATTTATATTATCCTTGTTACTTTGTTGGTGCAAGGTGATAAAAGACTCAAACCTATCGTACAATTCCTTTATTTGCATCTTTATTCTTCTGTATGTTGTTCTTATGTTATGTTGTACTTGTGCTACTGTTCATAAATGTTTCCCTTGTATAATTTGCTTAGATCTGCGACATGGTAGCACTGATTCTTTTTGGTCTCCAGGTTGTGGTCTAAAAAGATTCCTCTTTGTAACTCTTAAGTTTTCTTTCCTCCATTATGATTGTAGTTCTACTTTCTTTTGGGGAATGATGTAAATTCATTTGCAATAATATCATATTTATATGTACATGTTATCTTATGAACATACTGACCCCATAGTAGGTAGATCCCTTCTATGTTCTTTTGTATGTTTATGTTTATTTCCCTTCATTTGTCTTCATTTGGGGGCATCTCATAGTGGAAACGTAATCCGTAGAGTTGTTTATGTTTTTGTTAAAACCATTGCTCATGTTAAAGTGTTAGAAATGACTTTAACATGGGGGAATACACTCTACTCACTTTTTGCACACACACACATTCAAAATATTTTCAAAGACTTAAAACATTTTCCCTTTATGGATTAAAAGCTAATCCTTAAAGCATGGACATTTTATTTTACTTTTTAGGATCTCTTTATCCCTCTAGTTTAAAATTACACGGATCTCTTGATCCCTCCAATTTTTCAATGTTTTGATCCCTTAAGGTCAGAAGGTGTCCTTAAGAATGGATCTCCCTAATGGGTTGACTAGTGAGTAGCCACACTCACTAGGCGGTTCAATTCCATCTTTCCAGTTACGTTGTTTACTTGTGTGGTTCACAATGAGACATAAGTTATCATTGGGAAAGATAATCACACCCTCTCTCTCTTTCCTTAACTAGTTATGTCTCTCTTATCATGATCTTAGGGTTGATAAAGACTTAAGTCCCTTGGGGGTTTGAGGATTTCTTTGTCCCTTTTTTATTCCAATAAGATTGTTTATTCTTTGTGATCTCCTTTACCAAGAGTTTGTGTTGAGTTCATACTCTTGCTAAAGTGGGGGCTAAATGTATAGTTGTAAAATGGAAGAAATTCCATTGTGGACTGGTTTATCCTTCTAAGTAAGTTGTTTGGGGGTCATGTCAAGCGCCTTGAATGGGTTCCTGATTTAGACCTGGCTTCCCCCCTGTTCTGCCCCAATTCTTCACCTCTCTCTAGTCAGTTTCTAGCATTCTAGACTGTAGATTTGAGATCTTTGACCTTAGGGTCAAGGTAAAAATTTTAGGTCTATGTCAACCTCAACCCTAACCTAGGTCAAGGTCGACCTCACCCCTGACCTAGGTCAAGGTTGACCTTGACTTTGACCCAAGGTCCAGATTTCAAGGTCCCACAGTTTCTAAATGTCAGTCTTTGAAAAAGTTAAATCTCGCTTCTGGGTTGGCCATTTTGGGTTCCAAAGTGATGATTCCTAAATTTTATTTAACATAGGTCCTCTCCTAGGGGTAAAGTATTTAATGGGAATTTGACTCTCCTATGTCGACCTCCTTAGAATATTGTGCCCTAATTTCATATAAAAGGGAGCCTTTCTCCTCTCATTTTCTCTAAGTCCTCTATTGAAGCCTAAGCTATTGGAAAGTTGAATATAATGAATTATATGACTATATTTAGTGTTTTCATTATGGAAAAAAATTCATATGAAGTTTTGGAGCCAGCACACATTATCAGAAGATCAGAAATTGGCTAAGTACAGAAAACAGGACAGAGCAAGGAACAGACTGTTATAGTTTTGATTAGCATTTGTTCATTTGTTATCCAAATGATATGCACCTTTGAAGATAATCTTATGAGTATGTTTACATGCTAATTATAAGAGATCATGATCAGATCTGCAAGTATGAAGAAGATACAGCCAGTTGAAGAGGTATAGCCAGTGAATGCCAGAACAGGACAAAGATCATGGAAAGAGCCGACATAGATTGTTTTTGCGTGGAAGTTACACTCATCCTCAAGAATTGTGAATTTATATTAGTCATTTTTAGTGACCTAAAAATCTATTCTTAAAAGTGCATGACTTGATTCATCCAAGATAATTAGTTAGAGCTATTTTGGTGAAGCGGACTGTGTGAAAAGATGTGTCTGTTCGGTTTGAGTAAAGCAGTTATAATTAATGTTAAGTCAACTTAATGAAGGGTTGCATGGTTATGTAAGTGATCAAGATACATTTTAAAATGTTTCTTAAAGCTTACATCTTCATGTCATTTGAGGAAGTACTTATAGAAGATCATTTGTGATAAGAAAAGTTGCAAAAGCCAGAGATAAGAAAGCAGAGCAGAGTGCTAAAGCAACAAAGATATATCTGTCATATGTTGATGATATATATATTGAAGTAGAAGCTTTCAGAGTGAAGAAAATATTTTTTTAGAGATAAACAAGAGGTTAAAGCATCAGCGCACAAAAGGAATTGATAAGACAAGCAGTGTCACAACAACAGTTCACCTTGCAGATACAATGTGTATGAAATATCCAGAAGGTTGTAGACTTCACCATTTGGACAGTGAGTCCACCACCCCTAACAGGGTTATTGTAAAAGTCTCCTAACAGGGTCCAACCCTTAACAAGGTCACTGTACTTCAAGTGTTGTAAAGACAACTCCTAACAGGGTTAAGGATCTTCTAACAAGGATCATAAGACACTAGTACAGAATATTTGTGGGTACTAATTCCCATTGGGGTTTTCACCTACATTGGGTTTCCCTGTAATCATATATGGTGTTATGTGTTGTGTATATTTATCTTACTTGCATTGATATTCAAGTTTAGTACATAAGCATTTAACTAAAGATTCAGATAATAAGAAAAAGTATTAATTGATAGATCACTGATTCACCCCCGCCCCCCTCTTAGTGATCCTATTCCTAAAAATTGGTATCAGAGCCTTGGTCCTCAGCAAAGAAGTTTAACCACTTGAGGAGATCATGGAGAAGGAAGAATTGAAACACCTGAAAAATAATCTTGAAGTAGCCCTTTAAGAACTTGACACATATGAAAAAGAAAATGAAGATCTAAAACTAAAAGTTTAAGGCATGCAAATACTTATCAAGAAACTGAAAAAAGAATTAAGGAATTGTTCCTCAAATGATTTGGGAGAAGTAGTAAAAAATTTAAATGAATAAAATTCATCTCTGAAGGATTAGATTGAAAAATTAGATGAAAAGCTATGTAACAATCAAGATGCCTATGGTGATCAAGTCAAAGAAAACAAGAAGTTAGATGAAGAACTGAGACAAGAAAACATGGAAATCTTGGAGCTAAGAAACAACAAAGAAAAGATAGAATCTAAATTGATTGTAGCAAAGAATCATATTGACAAATTACACACAAGCAAGGATCTGATAGAGTCATAGTTGTATATCCAAAAGGTTAAAGGAGATACCAGTGGTATAGGATACAATAAAGCACAAAATCAGATTGATGACATACAAGCAAGAATAAAAGAACCAAAGGACATCACAAATAATAAGGAGATTGGAAATCAGACTGAAGACAATATTGAACCACCTAAGGATGAATGCAAGCTAGTTGAAAGAAATTGTTATGCCTATAACAAGCATGGACATATTGCAAGGAATTGTAAAGAAGTAAGACCCTTCAATGGTTACTGTTATTCATGTAATAAATTTGGCCATAGAGCTATGAATTGTAAAACAAGTTAGAAAAACAAGAATCAGAATAATCAAAGAAATCAGAATCAGCAAAGATAAAGAAGTTATCCTCAGCAAAATGTTAGAAGCCCTCAGAACATTACATGTCAGATATGTAATCACAATGGTCATTCAGCTAGACAGTGCAGATTGGTAACTCACACCAATACACTAAATAATATTAGACCTCCTATCATTTGTCACTCATGTGGAAAAGCTAGACACATCTCTAAATTTTGTAGATCTAGAGCGCAAAAATTGGAAAGCCCTAAAATGTTAGAAGATTTATTATGGGATAAGGAAGGAGAAATAAAATTTGTGAAAGCTATAGAAGATGTGAGCAAGATTTGGGTTGAAGTAAAGAAGGATATTGAAGATAACAAGGTAGCAGATGCATCCTTAGTGGACGCACCTTCTACTTCTGATTAGTTGACCCTCATGGTCTTAGGGGGAGCTATTCTAACTTAGAACCCCTGCGTGGCTGGTATACTCACCATCTAAGTATGCGCCTTGGATTACAATTGTTTGGTGACATTATGATGCAAGAGAACATGATCTAAGTTGTTATCATGATCAATAATGGAAGTTACAGTTGCTTTCTGTGTCTACACAGCAAGTATTAATGGAAGAAATCTACTTTGCAATCACCAAGTCCTCACTTGTGGTTAGAATAAATGATTGGAGATCATAGAAGCCCTAGCAGTTGTATTATTAATGCATTACAGTTGTTCTCATTAGCAAAGAAAGGAGATTGATAATCGTTATTTATTAAGCAAAGAAATTCAAGTTTGAAATGAAGCCCAAGCACGGACACGTTGTTTCAGAAATTAGTTGAAAAATTACTTAACAATCGAGTAAGCGGTTGGATAATCAAAGGAGAACTTCTAGTCAAGTAGCAAAGCATGACAATTACATTCTTTATTAGAGATTGATATCAAGAAAATCTTTGAAACATCTCGAAAGTGATTTATTAGTATGCTTCAGCGCGTGAATTTCATGAAGCGGAATCTTGTTGAGCAATGTTCTATGTGAGAGTATCAGTATAGCCATTGGAGATTTTGTTTTGGAGCCAACCTGATGTTATCCTTGGAAGCACATATATAAGTATAGCCATTGGAGATTTTGTTTTGGAGCTGACCTGATGTTATCCTTGGAAGCACATATTATTGATCATCTAAGTGTGAATACAACAAAACAGAATTCATGTAAGAGAAGAATTGATTGAAGATACAATTTGAAATATCATGTGAAGAAGCAGATAAAACTATTATGACACATCCACAGGATTATGCGCCCATGGCCAAGGACATGGAGGATACATTCGTGATTGATAATGTTGAAGTATCAATGGAAAGCAATGGATATTAATCTAGACAATTTTGAAGAAACATTTGTGAGTACTCAAGAATCTGAGAGTCTTTATATCAGGAAGAAGATATATTGATTTAAGATATCACATAAAAGGAAGTAGAAAAGGAGAAGACTGAAGTGATGGACAATTCATCATCATTGTTGTAAAGATTGACACCCATAATAGACTTAGACTCATGGGGAGTAAATAAGTAAGTGGGAGTATGTAATCTGAAGAAGTCATGAAAAATAGATCAGTTATTGTAGAAGGGAAGTGTATGAAGAAGAGGCTCAGTGAATTGGTTAGAAAATTTAATCTTGATCTTAGTTCACTCAAAGTTGGTCAAGCATCCTTGAAATAATTTGCAGCAAAAGGCAGAAAGATTATTGTTGACTGTATGAATCAGGCAAGTTAAGTGCCCATCATTACAAAGAAGATCCAGGAGGTAGAGGCTATGATAAAGAAGATAATATCAAAGGGTGAGTAAATTAATGTATAGAATATGGAGTCTATCATATGATCAAGGTCCTAGCATAGACTTGGAGAAGATGGAGAAGCTACAATATGCATTATGCACCCATCTACAGATTGTTAATTCACTGATTGCATTTTGGGAGAAAGATATCTAGAAGTTGCAGATTGCATATCCAGATATGTATGCTGAGTAAGTACATAGAAGTGTTTTTGAGCACCTTTTTCATTAATTTAAAAGGGGGAATAGAGTATGAATAATATGGAGTCTAGTATATGATAAAAGGAAGATATAAGATAGAGATTTTTTATATAAAAGTACAGATAGTAACTTCACCATATTCCTTTGTTTCCATCAATGAAAAAGGGGGAGATTGTTGGAAAGTTGAATATACTGAAGTATATGACTCTATTTAGTGTTTTCATTATGGAAAAAAAGTCATATGAATTTTTGGATTCAGTACACATTATCAGAAGATCAGAAATTGGCTAAGTACAGAAAACAGGATAGAGCAAGGAACATATTGTTATAGTTTTGATTAGCATGTGTTCATTTGTTATCCAAATGATATGTTCCTTTGAAGATAATATTATGAGTTTTTTTACATGATAATTCTAAGAGAGCATGATCAGATTTGCAAGTATGAAGAAGATACAACCAATTGAAGAGGTACAACCAGTGAATGCCAGAATAGGACAGAGATCATGGAAAGAGCCGACAGAGATTTTTTTGGCGTGGAAGCTGCACTCATCCTCAGGACTTGTGCCTTTAGATTAGTCGTTTTTAGTGACCTAAAAATCTATGGTTAAAATTACGTGACTTGATTCATCAAGGATATTTAGTTACAACTATTTTGGTGAAGCAGACTGTGTGAAAAGACGTGTCTATTCTATTTGAGTAAAGCAGTTACAATTAATGTTAAGCCAAATTAATGAAGGGTTGCATGGTTATGTAAGTGATCAAGATTCATGTTAAAAGGTTTCCTAAAGCTGACATGTTCATGTAATTTGAGGAAGTACTTATAGAAGGTCATTTGTGATAAGAAAAGTTGTGAAAGCCAGAGATAAGAAAGCAGAGTAGAGTGCTAAAGCAGCAAAGATATATCTGTCATATGTTGATGATATATATATTGAAGTAGAAGCTTTCAGAGTGAAGAAAATATTTTTGTAGAGATAAACAAGAGGTTAAAGCATCAGTGCACAAAAGGAACTGATTAGACAAGCAGTGTCACAACAACAGTTCACCTTGCAGATACAGTGTGTATCAAATATCCAGAAGGTTGTAGCCTTCACCATTTGGACAGTGAGTCCACCACCCCTAACAGGGTTATTTTAAAAGAATCCTAATAGGGTCTGACGCTTAACAAGGTCACTATACTTCATGTATTGTAAAGACAACTCCTAATAGGGTTAAGGATCTTCTAACAAGGATCATAAGACACTAGTACAGAATATTTGTGGGTACTAATTCCCACCAGGGTTTTCACCTACATTGGGTTTCCCTGTAATCATATATGGTGTTATGTGTTGTGTATATTTATCTTACTTTCATTGATATTCAAGTTCAGTACATAAGCATTTAACTAAAGATTCAGATAATAAGAAAAAGTATTAATTGATAGATCACTAATTCACCCCCCCTCTCAGTGATCCTATTCCTAACATAAGCATCATCAAGCAATTGAGAAGCATCATCAAGTGAAGTTCAAGCAAGAAATCAAGCAAGATTTGAAGCATGCATATATCCATCAGCAAGCATTCATTTTCATCAAAGAGATCCATGGGAGGCCATTGAAGGATTCAAGCTACATAGTGCCCTTTTGGTGATCTCTCCATCCATCTTCTTCCAAGCCTCTTCATACTCGAGAACCCATTCAAGATTTGGTGTTGGAGATTTTACAAGAAATTTATTGAAGACATCCTACATTCTAAATTCTAGATCTATTGGTGCATACCTACTTGTGGATTCAAATAATAGATCGCCTTTAATCCTTGTTCCTACAATTGGGGGTAAAGGATGTCATCTCCTTCTTTTTTGTCTTTCTGGGATTCACTTTTCCCTTCATTAAGCAGTATCTATCTATTATGTGATATCCAACATACATGAAAATTTTAGTTTTCATTGAGGATTATGTCTTTGATCATAACCTATTTCATTGTTTGACATTGGGTTTCCATGGTTGATAAATCTCTCGCCTTGGAAACTGAATAACGTGCTATCCCTCACAAGGGTTACTTTTTCACATCTCACATGATATCTATTTACTACAATATCTCTTGATGTAATGTGATATATCCCTTTCTTTCACCCCTGGGGGGAAAGTTATTTTCCTTCTTCCTCTATCTAAGGATCTACTTTTCTTAGCTTAGTGGAATTTGTTTATCATATAACATTATTTCCTTATAAAGATGTATGTTTTTGACTATGGATACCCTCTTATATGGGAGATGATTGTCCTAGGTCATCACATCTTCTTTATTTTTCAAACTATGCTTTTGATAAACTCTTTCCTTTGCTTTGGGTTAGAGTTTGACTCCTTCATTTTGAGGTTCCTCTTCCTCTTCATTGCAGGGGGCTTGATGATTGAATCTTTGGTCCCTCTTTCCTTTAGAAGATGACATTTTATCCTAAGCACTCCTCTATGGTGGGAGTCTTTTTGATAAGATCTCTTCCTTTTTGAGGATCCTTTTTACATAAGTGACATATCCATTTCATGATTATCTATGCTCTTGGATGTAAGGGTCAAGACTCTTCGCTAAGAATATGGTATACATTATTGTTAAGCTAGATATCTCCTTACCTTGTGAAGTAGGTATCCTCTTTCTCTTCCTTATCCTGCCTAGTAGGTAGTCATGATAAGGAGGGGGGCATATATAGGGTCTCCCTTGTACTATAGTTTACATTAATTTACATTTTGTAGCATGCTAAATCCTCAGAAGGTAATGCACATAAGTTGATAAATCCTGAAGAGAAACGCACCCTTTTAAATTTTACAATATGATAAATCCTTGAAAGTTAACGCACATAAGTTGCTTAATCCTAAAAAGTCACACATTTTATATTCATAGTGATACAAGAATGTGGATCTATGGATATTTTCAAAAGCCATCAGAAGATGCATTATAATTACAAGCACAGTTTATGGGTGAACCTATTGGGATCTCCCTCCTTGGTGATTCATATTAAGGTGGGCATCTTACTAGGTGAGGTAAACACTTTCCCTTCTCTCTCTTTCACTTTCATGCTAGTAGGATTAGGCTTGAAGCTATGTTATCTATAGTGTTGCTCTTGTCCTGCTTATGTAGTCATGTATGTTTCTATGATTGATTGCTCTTTATCTTTCATATATTTATGCATATTTCTTGAGTTAGAATCCCTATTCTAGGGGCTCACGTCCTTGAATTAGTGATATTCTACCTCTTTGCGATCCACCAGCGTCTTTCTTCTAACTTTACCACAAGCATGTTCAATTTCCATACTTCCGCTAAAGTGGGGCCTTAATGTATCATCTCAAAATGGAAGCACTTCCATGTTAAGAATGTTTAGCCCTCCTTAGGGGATGTTTTTTACCACCATCATACTGTCCCCTCATTTCTGCATCATCTCTTGCTTTTGTGCTTGTTTAGGACCCTGGTTGGGCCTCTCCAAGCACCTTCTATCCCACCTAGCACATTTTCCTAGGGTTTTGAATCCCTGGGTCAAGGTTGACCTTTACCTTGACCTAGGTCAGGGTCAAACTCAACCTTGACCTGGGTCCCCCTTCCAAATTTGGAAGCTTGTCGGATTCTAGAGGTCATCAAGAATTCATTTTTCCCACTTCTGGGTCGTCTGTTTTGGGTTCCAAAGCATAAAATACTAAATTTTATTTAATATAGGTCCTCTTCTAGGGGCATGGGTCTAATTGGAATTTAATTCTCCTATGTCAACCTCTCTAGAAGATTGTGCCCTAGTTTCATATAAAAGGGAGCCTTTCTCCTCTTATTTTCTCTAAGTCCTCTACTGAAGCCTAAGCATCATCAAGTGAAGTTCAAGCAAGAAATCAAGCAAGATTTGAAGCAAGGATTCATCCATCATAAAACATTCATTTTCATCAAAGAGATCCATGGGAGGCCATTAAAGGATTCAAGCTACATAGTGCCCTTTTGGTGATCTCTCGATCCATCTTCTTCCAAGCCTCTTCATACTCAAGAACCCATTCAAGATTTGGTGTTGGAGATCTACAAGAAATTGATTGAAGACATCCTACATTCTAAATTCTAGATCTATTGG
>MU227387.1:1415124-1430619 GCA_018584345.1 Thuja plicata | reverse complement strand
AAGCCTCTTCATACTCAAGAACCCATTCAAGATTTGGTGTTGGAGATCTACAAGAAATTGATTGAAGACATCCTACATTCTAAATTCTAGATCTATTGGTGCATACCTACTTGTGGATTCAAGGATTCGAATCCTCCATAAGGACTTTTACAAGTAAGGTGAATTTATGCATTTACTTTGTTTATTTCTGCAATTTCAATTATATATTTGAGGTTAATTCCAAAAATAGGGTTTGACTAAGGCAAACCCCTCCCCCGCAACAAAAAAATCTCTTTTTCTTGTAGGTACATGTTCAGGATTGAAGATTTAAACTCAGATCTGGATACCCTTTTAAGCAAACTATCAGGATCCGTGAACAGATTTTCTGTTGGACCTGTGCAGGTCAGGGTTGAGATTATTGGGTCACGGGTGAGATTAGTGGGTCAAGGTCAACCTTTTTCATAAGATAGTGTCAGATCAGAAAAATATTTCTGGGTTTTGTTTGTCTCTATGTTCCAGTTTCAGATCATACTTTAGATTTTCTAGAAACAAAGTATATACCTCAAAAAATAGCATTCTTCAGATCTGCAATTCTTTAAGGTTGGTACTTCCTCTCATCCTTTTCAATTACTATTATATATCATATCTCCTTAATCATAAAATAGAATTTAAGATCTTCTTCCTTTCTCTCATTTCCAAATGATTGATTCATTTGTGCATTGATCCTTCTTTTGGGTTAATCAACTTGGATCTTTCACTTGTGCATTTGGGGATAAAAGAGGAATATCTTATCTTCCTTCCACCTATATGCTTAATCATACAACAATACAATCACATTAAAAACAATAATTAAATGTAAAGGTTAAGGAAATATAACACAACTACCCCTAATCAATTTTCTTCCTGTACAGCATCATTCAACTTTTTACTAAAGAAAGTAACATGTTTACCTTCTTGAGTCAACATATCTCCAATTGCACTTCCACTTGCATCACATTCAACTTGAAATACCTTATTGAAATCAGGTAAGGATAACATAGGTAATTTAGCAACCTTCAACTTCAAAGTCTCAAAAATCTTATCAGCTCCATATGTCCATTTTAATTCTCTTTCGTCTCCTCTCATTGTCTCAGTTATAGCATTACAAATAGGATTGAAATTCCTGATAAACTTCCTATAAAAACTTGCCAATCCATGAAATGATCTTACCTCAGTGAAATTCTTAGGTGTAGGCCAACTAAGTATAACTTCAACCTTCTTAGGATCTATCTTCAAACCATCAGCTAAAATCACAAAACCTAAATACACAAGTTCTTCTTTCATGAAGGAACACTTTTTCAGATTTATCAACAACTTTTCCTCTTTCAATCTCTATGATACTTGTCTTATATGCATAAAATTCTCTTCTCTGGTATTACTAAATATTAGAATATCATCCAAGTATACAATCACATATTTATTTAATAATTTCTTCAAAACTTCATTTATTAACCTCATAAAAGTACTTGGTGCATTAGTTAAACCAAAAGGCATAACCAACAACTCATACAAACCTTCCTTTGTCTTGAAAGAAGTCTTCCATTCATCACCTTCTCTGATTTTGATTTGATGATATCCACTCTTTAGATCAATTTGGTAAAAATATCTTGCTCCACTCAAACAATCCATTATATCATCCATTCTCAGTATAGGAATCCTATACTTCACTGTGATCTTGTTGATTGCTTTGGAATTAGTGCACATTCACCATTCTCCATTCTTCTTAGGTGCCAACACAGCTGGTACCGCACATGGAATCAAAATTTATTGGATCAAAACTTTGTTCAAAAATTCATGGACTTGTCAGTTAAGCTCTTCATTCTTAGTTGGTGTTAACCTATGTGGTGCTTTGTTTGGTAAACTAGCTCCAGAAATCATATCCATACAATGAATGATATCTCTCATTGGTGGTAAACCATTAGGTACATTATCTAAAATGATCTCCTTGTACTCAATGAGTAACTTCTCAACTTTTGCAAGAATTTCATCTTCAATATTATTACTCAGTTTGTTAGAAATCAAAGCATAACAGATGTCATTTATTTTCAAATCCTTAACAAACTGTCTACCTTCCATCAAAAAAACTTTTACAGATGTACATATCTCACCAGCAAATTCTTCAACTAAAGGTAACATAATTTTTTTCTTATGATCAACCCAAATAGAATATCTATTTAATCTTCCATCATGTATATCATACTGCCAAGGTCTACCCAACAAAGTGTGACAACAATCCATTGGCATAATATCACACAACACCTTATCATAATAGTTTCCAATTTTTAGATTCACAAAACATTATTCACTCACAGTTAATGTATTCTCATCCTTGATCCATGAGATCTCATAGGGCTTCAAATGCTTCATTCTTTCCAACTAAAACTTTGTGACCATTTCCTCTGATGCCAGATTCTTTGACCTTCCACTATCAACAATTACCTTCCAAACTTTCTATGCAACTCTACATCTAGTCTTGAAAAAAAATTTCCTAACAGGATCTTACTTATCTTTCTCACTCTATAGTATCCTTTGGATCATGATATTTCCTTCCTTTTTAGCTTTATTTGGTGACTCCTCTTGCACCAAAGAATTTTTTCTACTACCATCTTTCTTGCTTGCATGTGTAAACTCAAAGGATTTATGTCCTTCGTTACCACAATTGTAACAAGTTACTTGGAACAATATTTTTCTATAACCACCTCGGGATTAATTGTCTCTTCCTAGGTATGAATTTCCACCTTTCCATTCAGTATTTCCTTTTTCTTGAGATGTGTCTTAAATTGACTTGTCTGGTTCAGATCTACTATTTTCAACATGAGATCTACCTCTTCTTCGAGGGAATCTACCACCTCTGCCACTTTGTCTTTGCTCATATCTCGTGTTCAATTTCTCCTTAGCTTTTAGGGAAAATTGATATGCCTCGTCAATGCCTTCCATCTTGACCAAGCTGATCTCATCTTGTATAGAAATTCTCAATCCATTTAGATATCTTTCTACTCTCTCTACCTCATCTTCAACATGTCCAATTCTGATGTCCAATCTATAGAATTCTCTAGTGTAGTCATTTACCGATCTATCTTTCTACTTAAAGCTTTACATTTGTCTAATCAGGTTAATCTGATAATTACAAGGTAGAAACTTGCCTTTCAATTTGTTTACCATCTTATCCCATACCTTGATTTTGTCTTTACCTTTCTTCTTTTGATCCAATTGTAGATGTTCCCACCACAAGGATGCATGTCTTTTCAACTTTGTGCTTACAATCTTGAATTTATTGTCCTCTGATACATTCTCATACTCAAAGTACTTTTCCATCTCAGTTATCTAGTCTATCAACTCATCAGAATCTAATTTTCCACTATACTTAGGATGATTAAACTGAGGTGTGGGCTTCAAACTTGTCAATGCTTGCAGGAATCTCTCTTCTTCCTAATCCATAACAGGTGCAGACACAACTTCACCTTGGACTTCTTCAACTTCATCATCACTAACATCTTCAAGATGTCTTCCTTTGTGTTGGGTTGTCTCAACAGCTTCCAATCTTGCAGCCATCTATCTAAGCATATCAGCTAGACCTAGATTTGCATTTCCTCTCCCATGAACCATCTTGAATTCCCTCTACAATTGTAGGTTAGATTGCAATCTGCTACCCCACAAAAATATCACCAACTAGGGTTAGGGTTTACAAGAAGGAACTTAGATCTGACCAATGCTCTAATACCACTTGACACAAGGAGGGTCAGTAAGAGGGCCCAAAGGCTCTCCCAAGTACCAAACCATCTTGCAGACACAATAATGCAGAAGCAACAAGACACAGAGTGAGAGAAGGAACAAAAGTTATCTTTTCTTTCATTAATTGATCAAACTCATTACATGTCGAGCTATAAGGCCTTCCCATTATCAGCCATATACATTCAATGAATTGCTAAAATTATCTTGATACATGTGAGGTCTTAGACCTTCCTTTCAATTGTCTCAACAGTTAAAATTCTATCCAATTCTACTATCCTCCAAAGAACTCCTGCCTAAAACTAAGAACAAAGAAAAAAATATATACAAGAGTCCACCAAAGAGGTCAGTGCTCAAATCCCTACATGAGACCTAGATTTAGGTCCACATAGATCCCAATGAGAGACCCCACATTAATTATGCCATGGAAATTAAATGTAGAAGTCGGCCAGAACAGGATAAACAACTCGGGAAGAGCATCACCAAAAAACAACAACCACTCAGTAAAAGCATACCCGAGCAATAGGGATGACTCAGTAAGAACATACCCGAGCTACAAAAAAACCAACTTGGTAAATCATAACTGAGAAACAAAAACTAACACACCCCAAGACCCATCAGTAAAGCAAGACAGAAAGGTTACCTGAGAAATAGGGTAAGTAAGCACTTCACCAAGCAGTCTCCAAACCAACTAAAGAACAAAAGTAAACATATTTTTCATTGAGCAGGATTGCCAAGGACCCAAGATGCTCCTACATCATGGTTGATTATTCTTTGTAATCGATATAAATGAGAGCTCATTTTTGTAATTGATATTTGTGAGTGAGTGAGGAAGTAAGGTGTGTAAAGAGAATTGGTGATAAGAAGAGTTTGTGCTTCATTAGAACTATATTGACTTTGGAGATGTTGTTTGTTAGTTTAGTTGTAATGGACTATATGTCCACCCTGTTGTAGTTAAAGATAGATCGGTGAACCTAACTAAGGGCTAGATCTAAGATTGTATTGTGAGAAGTGAGCTCTATGCAGTGAGCCTACAGATTGGGGTATTAGCCTATGATTGGAAGTGCATCCTTTGTTCTCTATATTTTTTTCTCTTAATCAGGCAGTAATTCTACCAGAGTGCATTCATCTTGTGGGTTAGATTCCCACCAATATTTTCCCTTAACTGGGTTTCCTCGAGAACAAATATTTGTGTTTTGTGTTTGTGTTGTGGATCTTGCATTATTGTTTATCTTTCAGATCTAAGTGAATAAAGTGGAATTAAATGAATTAAGTGTGTATAACTTATTTACCCCCTCCTCTCTCATTTGTGATTTCCTCCATTTAGGCCTAACACACTTATGTACTTGATGTTATATCTTTCCTTTCAAAAATAAATTGATCAGTGCATATTTGACCCTATGTTCCAAGGGTTTCTTAGTGGGGCATTACATACGCAACAACTAGGACTTGGTTCTCAATTTTTTTTTATTGTGGTGTATGTCCCCAATAACATTTCTTGTTTGTTGGTGAATAGATGTAGTTCTCCCCATTCACAAGGTAGTGAAGTGATTGGAAGTGTTTGTCCCTAGTCACACAATTTTATTCTTATGATTGGATGTGTTTATGCCCAATCATAACTCTTGTGCTCATAGAGGTGTGTATCCATGTTCATAACTATGTTTTTGGATAGATATAATACCTTGGATAGATGTGTTAGTCCCTATCTATGGTTCCATGGGTTTAAATTCTTGTTCCTATCCTTGGATGAGAGTATAGTAAGCATAGTGAGGCTAGTTCCACTACTACTACTCACACCTTATATTTTTTGGTGAGCTATTGTGTGGTCATTAAGTATTGTGATGTACTTTCTCCCCATGTTCAAACTAAGAGGGGGTGTTGGGAATTAGTGATACTAATTTATGTTAGGTATAAAATTATTGACATACCACTTTATATTATTATTAGAATATAAAATTGTTAGTGTGGTCTATTAGTGTTTGTTGAATAACCTATTATATGAGTGGTATGAATGTTAGGTTGTAAAAATACCTCAACATAATAAGGAAAGTTGTTGAGGAGGTTTCCTATAAAATATGACATGGACATCCTATATGCATTTACTATGTATTTGAATGAAATAAGAAGAAGCATTGTATTCCACTATAATATTCTGTAAGCTTCTTTGCCCAATTTTCTATTAGGTGTGATGACTTGTGAATTATATAAAGCCTTATGGCCATGGGTGAGACCTAATTTGTATAAGGTCTACCTGGAAGCTTTTCTTTCTTAATCTCTTAGTCAAATAATTAATAAAGGTAATATAGAGTTCATACCTAGGGCGGGTGTGGACACTAGAAATTATTTGCACTTAATTAAATAAATCTTTTATTTATTTAATTATTTTACCATAATTCCTCTATTAATTTAATATATATATGTTATTTATTTAATTAATTTATTATCTTTTTATTTTATTATTTAAATAAATATTCCTATATATTTATATAATTCACTCTCCTTTTCTATCCCATAATTAAATAATTTTCCATTTATTTAATTATCTATTTCCACCTCATTTTCAATTATTTATCAAATAAAACCATTATTTATTTTATAAATTTATTATCCTCTTTTTTTTATTCCCACCAATCACCTCTAGTCACATGGATCAACTCCTCAATTTGTGATCTTGTCACAAATGAGACTTGTCTCTTCATTTGATTTTCGTATCTACAACATGTCTAGATTCAACACACCTTGTAGTGGATTATGAAATGTTAATATTTTCTACCTACCACTCCATCTCATCCCTACATTTACTTTAACCTCTTAATCTCCTTTATTCTTATAATTTCCTACCTACTCTTCACCCACTCTTTCATCTTAACTGTTCATTCTACCACCTCTTAATCCTAGCCCTTGATTTTCACGAGGACTTCAATAAAAGAACATTTTCTCCATTCTTTTTAATCTTAATTATTTTTTGAACTATTGAGCTTTTGCATACTTGATCTTATACATACTTGTGATATTTGAGAGCCATTACTATCATTATTTTGATCTTCATATCACCATTATCATCTTTGTAGTTTCATTGTCTTACATCAATCAAATATAATCCATTCATTTATAGCCTCTTGTGCATGTGCTAACAAATATAAGACCAACCTATAACAATAAAAAATATTAAAGGATATGAGGATGATGGAATAAATCATTTCATGAAGGCATATGGATAAGTTTTTTTTACACTCGTTGTTGTGTTTTCATGAAGAAATATTCTGTTCATATGATTTTGGTTAGTTTTGTGAATCTAGGGCTTGTGGTTGGGCTTGATTAGTTTTTCAATTAGTTAGCCAATTTCCATAATTTTCATTTTAGAATTCTCAATGGGACTTGTCCCTTTTACTAATCTTTTTCTTATTGTTATATGTGTTTTTTGAACTTTGCAGGTCAAAATTCCATGCGAAAAATTAGAAGTGCGCATTTTTTGCCTAGTTCCGTGTATTTGACATTTTGTTCCTTAACTTTATTTTAAATTTTTATGTATTTTATTATTTCTGCACATTTGCTTCCTTTTTTTGTGCATATACCCTCTTTTGTTCTATGCATATGATCTCTTTTTCTACCCTTTTTCTTTTTGTTATAATTTTTAGGGTTCATTAAGTTCCTATGTATTTGCACCACCAGTCCATACTTCAGTGAGATATACCTGCACATTTTCCTTTTGCCTCTGCACTTTTTTTTATAGAGAGTTTTCACTTAGATTTGTTTCTTTGAGCTAACCCTATTGGAATAACTAATGGTGTAACTTGTTTCATGGGTCCAAGGCTTGTAGTTGAGACTACTAATGATTTGTGGATGCAACTTTTACATGTTTTTAATTTCAAGATTAACACACATTTTTTTCCTGATAGTGAATGAAAATATTTCTTGTCTTATCTTATGTCACATTTTGATTTGGTACTCTAAAAGGAATCAAGTGTTTTGCATGTTTGGTCCACTTACACACTCTATGTTATAGATCCCAAGATAGTGTAGGAGTATCTACCATCACCTATGTGGATCTTGGGTGTAATAGAATTATCACTTCTCTTCTTTTCTTTTTGTATAGGGCCCACCCCTTGTAAGAATAAATCACTCCAAGAGGCATGAAACAAAGTAGTTTTTCCTTCAAGCCACTATATATGAGGTTGAGGAAAAAGACAATTATGCCTAACTAGCGATTCCTTTCCAATATTACCAATCTAAAAGGGGAGGTATACAAATTTATGTAAGGTATATTGGGTCATGAGTAGGGTGGGTTAAAGCCTTAAGTGGTTTTCTACTAAATTTAAGGCATTAAGTCTTTGAATATCAACTAAACACCTTATATTAGAAGATACCCTATCTATTGAGTTGGTGTGATGGTTTCAATGCAAGGGAATTGTGTTGTTCCCTAAAGATACTACCCATATGTATTTCCTTGAGTTGAAATATAATTTTTTTGGTTGTATAAGCTACTAGTAGATTCTCAAAAGATGGTGATTGGGTCATGCCTTTAGCCTTGGGGGCCCCAAGCTTTCCTTTTCTCACAAATACAAGCACAAGATTACCCTCTCAAGGGTTGAGAATTTCAGTCGAAGAAATACCAAGTGTTTTCCTATCTAATGAAGTGATGGTACATGATTTTTTGATATGTAATGATGACATTTGATTACAAGATGATAAGATATTATGTTGTCATTGATGTCAATTATTGACTTTGTGTTCTTAGTATGTTTTCAAACATAGTTATGGTGAATGAAAGATTGTGATGAGTTTCAGTGGTTGCTATCTTTAGGGGAAACTTAGGTATGTCTCTGGATGACTAATGTATGACCACTACTGCTGAAGTGATTGTATGAGGAAGTCTAACAATACAATTGCTAGAAAAATTAATCAGAGGTGATAGATGATTTGAATGCTTTATCAAATCTGTGTTGTATCTTGTGATGCAGTCATGGGATATGGTGGAAAACTATATTTAGATGCTACAATTGCAACCAAAAATAATTTGAGTGATTGATGTGTAGGTTAGGTGACCGGTGAGAAGAGACAAAGTTTTTAACAGGTTACATTATTTATGTTCTTGAGTGACAAGTGAAATATTTGATCGATGATCAATGTTAAGGTCATGGTAGGATCGGTTGAGTTAGTCACAATTTGGTGATGTGTCTTTGTGATTGGAGGAGATGATCTAGAATCACATTGCTCAATGCTAGCATGTGAAGAAGATTCTTGAGGAATATTGTGTTTGATCAAAACATGTTTGACTCCTTGACACAACATTCTATGTAAATAATTGTATTGGTCGACGTGGTCTTGGAAAAATATTTTATGTATTTAAATTTTCTATGTGGCACGTAAGATTTGAGCAAGATGTTTTGATATTCTAATTTAGGGTTTGATCAAGGCGGTGGGCTTAAAATTTCAGTATCTAATTGATGAAGTTGAAGGTTAGGAGTGTTGATCATGTGTTGAATAACTGCGATGTAACATACAAGTTGTGATCAATCCAGGGAAGAGTTAAGTATGTTGAGAATATATTGTGTGCTTCAGTGGATATGATCAAGTAGAGGTAGTCATGTTCTACATATCATTTTTTCTACTGTTCCCTAATAGTCCCTAACAGTTGCAACAGGTTAAATCCCTTAATAGGGTAGATCCTAACATATATTTTCTTGTAAATAATATAACAAGGTGACACTTTTTCAAGTGTCTAAAGTCCTCTAACAAGGCTACTCTTAACAAGGTAAAGGTTCTAACATGCCTAAGGTAAATCTCTTAACCAAGTAGCACCTAACATTGTTGTTGTAATCTTTTAACAGTGTTAAGCTCCTCACAGGGCGTACTTCAAAAGAGTACATCATTTAGTGTGTACTAACCCTCACCATCATTTTTTCCTTATTTTGGTTTCCACGTGATAAATATGTGTGTCAATTTTGTGGATGGATTTGGATGCTTATGATTTTTATTTGTTGTTATTAAGGTTAATCTTGTGAATGCTGATTTTAGCTGAAAGATAGAGAAGTTTGGATTATTTGGTAGATTACTAATTCTCTCCCGCTCTCAGTAATCTAACCTTAGGACTAACAATTGGTATCAGATATTTAGTCCTATGTTGTGGTGAATCTTAATAGTTTGAGGTAAAGATATGAAGATGATGAGAAAGGAAGGTCCTAAATTCACAAGAGAGAACTATTCAGTATGGTGCGGTTAGATAAAGCTCTACCTGAAAGGTATGGGTGGTCAGTATTTGGATCATGTGGTTAATAAATATACTATCCCTTTAGGAACCTTGACTGTAGATCAATTGAAGGAAAGCTTAGAACATAATTATACTATGGAAGCTATTACTAGTACTCTTTCTGATGCAGAGTATGTTGATATCAAAGACTTGAACACTTCTAGTGAGGTGTGGGAAAAGTTGAAAACCGTCTATGGTGGAGATCCACATGTGTGAAAAGAAAAGGTTAATAGATTGAGAGGAAAGTACGATGATATAGGGATGCAATAAAATGAGAAAATTGAACAATACAGTCAGAGAATCAAAGAAGTTGTTTCTGCTATCTGACGTGTTGGTGGTAATATATTGCCTCAATACACTACTAGGGTTTCAACCATACAAGATATCAGATATCTAGGAACCTTTACTATTACTCCTGATGCATTAATAGGGAAATTAACTGCATTTGAGTTAAGCAATTATGACAATTGTATACCTATATTTGAAGTTTCTTTCAAGTCATCATTGACTCTTGCACCATATAGGAAAGTAAAGGAGATAACTAAAAGTTCTTCAACATGTTATCCTAATGATTATGAATCTATCTTACTTGAGGAAAGAGAATTGGAGGAATTAGAAGCTTTATTTTCTAGAAGGCTTCCTAGAGGGAAATGTAACTATAAGGGTAAGTTACCTTTGAAATGCTTTGCATGTAACAAAATTGGACACATTGCTTCTAGATAGCTTGACAATGACATGAAGGAGAAGCCAAGAAGATTCAAGGATAAAAACAAGAAAGAATGCTACCTAGATGAGGAAGGTGTTACTAACAAGGAATATAATGGAAGAGATGAAGAAGAAAGTGTGTTTGTTGTAGTAAAGGAAAAAAACCTTATAATAAGGAAAGAACTATTTGGTTTCTAACATGAATCACAATGGTAACTAGATTATTGATAGTGGGTGCACTCATCAAATGACTGGTGATAGAAGAAAATTTATCAATATGGAAGAATGTGATGGGGCTCGGTGAGATTCAGGAATGATGCTCCTAGTATGGTAATAGGCAAAGGATATATTTCTTTGAATGGTAAAACAATTTGTGATGATGTTTACTGGGTTGATGGTCTGAAATACAATTTGTTAAGTGTTGCTCAGTTGAATAACAAAGGATTTATATTAGAGTTTAATGGAGGTAGTTGCAGGATTATTGGGAAGTTAGGAGAGTTGATTGCTACCGTTGAACAAACTAGAGGTAACTTGTTCCATCTAAATTCTACTATTAAGAGTTGTATGATTTCTAAGGTAGAGGATTGTTGGTTATGGCATAAGGGGTTTTTTCATGTAAATTTTGATAACCTGATCAAAGTTTGTAAGATGAATTTAGTGAGAGGTTTGCCTAACCTAGTGAAACCAAACAATGTAATGTGTAAAGGATGCCAGCTTGGGAAGTTAACCAGCTCTAGTTTCATTAATAAAAAATATTCTTTTGGAAGTATTTTAGATCTGGTTCAATGAGAAATCAGAGTTACTATGGTGATAGATATTTTATGTTGTTTGTTGATGATTATTCTACAACGATGTGGGTTATATTTTTAAGGGATAAATCTGAAGTTTTTCACATATTTAAGATTTACAAAGACATAGTGGAGAAAGAGACTGGTAAGACCCTGAAATATCTTAGATCTGATAGACGAGGTGAGTTTACCTCACAATAATTTAGTGCACTTTGTGAAGAACAGGGAATTCAAAGACAAATGTCAACTCCTAGAATGCCTTAGCAGAATGGTATTTCTGAAAGAAGAAACACGTCTATCATTAATTGTGCCAAGATATTAATGATTCATAAGGGTATTGCACAAAATTTTTGGATAGAAGCAGTGAGTACTTATGATTACACATTGTGTAATGTGTAAAGGATGCCAGCTTGGGAAGTTAACCAGCTCTAGTTTCATTACTAAAAAATATTCTTTTGGAACTATTTTAGATCTGGTTCAATGAGAAATCAGAGTTACTATGGTGATAGATATTTTATGTTGTTTGTTGATGATTATTCTACAACGATGTGGGTTATATTTTTAAGGGATAAATCTGAAGTTTTTCACATATTTAAGATTTACAAAGGCATAGTGGAGAAAGAGACTGGTAAGACCCTGAAATATCTTAGATCTGATAGACGAGGTGAGTTTACCTCACAATAATTTAGTGCACTTTGTGAAGAACAGGGAATTCAAAGACAGATGTCAACTCCTAGAATGCCTTAGCAGAATGGTATTTCTGAAAGAAGAAACACGTCTATCATTAATTGTGCCAAGATATTAATGATTCATAAGGGTATTGCACAAACATTTTGGATAGAAGCAGTGAGTACTTATGATTACACATTGAATAGAGTTTCATTAAAGAAAGGTACAATCAAAAGTCCCTATGAGTTGTGGTATGGTCGATCGCCATGTGTAAGTTATTTCAAAATTTTTGGGAGTAGATGCTACATAAAGAAAGATGAAAATATAGGAAATTTTGACCCAAGAAGTGATGAGGGGATATTCTTAGGATACTCCTCAAAGAGAAAAGCATGCATATGCTTGAACAAGAGAGAAAATAAAATAGTGGAAAGTGCAAGTGTAAGAATAAAAGAATTTTATGAGGAAAATGATGAATCTAGCAAGAAGGGACCTGAAGAGTATCATGGGTTTGTTTATGTACAACTGGTGGAGCAAGATGCTAAAAATAAGGATAGACAAGTCAATGAGGAACCAATACTACCAGTTGAATAAACTCCTAGATCTAAACCAATATTGCTAAGGTATGTAAAGTTGAATCATTCTCCTGTTTAAATTATTGGTGACAAAAATTATGGTGTGTTAGCAAGAAGAAAGACAAGAGAAGGTCCTTGTTTGTTATCTAAACTTGAACCTACAACAATGAAATATGCATTGAAAGATGAAGATTGGGTGAAAGCTATGAAAGAAGAATTGGAGAAGATTGAGAAGAAAAATACCTAGACATTAGTGCCCAGACCAAAAGACAAGAATGTGGTTGGTACAAAGTGGATTTTCATAAACAAGATGGATGAGATAGGTGAAGGGGTAAGGAACAAGGAAAGATTGGAGTGCAAAGGGTTTGCACAAGAGGAAGGCGTGCACTATTGTGAAACTTTTACACTTATGGACAGGATTTAAGTTGTAAGGATATTGCTTGCATATGCTTCTTATAAAGGATTCAAGGTATATCAAATGGATGTTAAGTAAGCATTTGTTAATGGTGTTTTGGAAGAAGAGGTATATATTTAACAACCTAAAGGATTTCCTAACTCAGAAGGTAAGAAAAAGGTGTGTAAATTATAGAAATTTTTGTATGGATTGAAGCAAGAACCTAGGGCATGGTATGAAAATTTGCATTCATATCTGATTCAAATTGGTTTCATTAGGACAAGTGATAACAATAATGTGTATTTGAAGATTGAGAAAAATGATAGGTTGTTGATTGCAGAGATATTTGTACATGATATCACTTTTGGTGGAAATGAAGAGATTAGCAGATCATTTTCAGATGAGATGAGGAAACAATTTGAGATGTCAATGATCGGTGAGATTAAATTCTTCATTAGATTGAAGGTTCAACAGATGAAAGATGGTATCTACATAGGTCAGTCCAAGTATATAATAGAAATATTGAAGACTTTTGGGTTAGAAGAATCAAAACTGGTTGGTGCCCCTATGGTTACCTATTGAAAACTATCAAAGGATGATGATTCTAAAGTGGTGGATGAGAGACTTTACAAGTCCATGATTGGTAAGCTACAATATGTAGTGCACAATAGACCAAACATAACATAGATAGTTGGATTAGTGGAAAGATTTTATTATAATCCTAAGAAATCTCAATTAGTTGGAGTAAAGAAAATTTTCAGACATATTAAGGGAACTGTGATGACATATAACTAATTGAATGTTTGATAATGTTAAGTTGAAGATGATGCAAGACATTAAACCAGTTAATGGTTTGTATTTTCATTGATGTCAACTTGATATCATCTGTATGGTCATGTACATAATGCCAAAGACTTTAGAAAATCAATGGAACAAAGATTATGCTTTCAGTAATGCATAAAAGTCAAGTATTCACTAAGTGACAAACAACACCGACGGAGTGCACACCATCAGTAAAGATAGATATAAAGTCACAGTGATGCCTGATTAGTAGAAGACAGTGTTGCCTAATGAGCAAGATCCAATGATGCCTGACGGATGGAGATCCCATAGCTAATTGAAGTTACACTAACAAAATTGGCAGTTGTCACCGATGGTGAACTGCAGAATTGACCGACGGAATAGAGAGATCAGAAAATGACAAAATATCTAGCTGGCAGAGCTTAAGGATAGACTTAACTGGTTGTTTTATTTTTTTTATTCGACCACAGTTAAGTAATTGATTTATATAGTTGGCAAGAAAATAACTAGAAGATAAATCAGGAGTTAAAGCCATAAATCAAATTGGTTGAATTATTTTTCATGCCAAGAATCAAGAATCACAAATCAAGAATTAAGGATTATCATGTCTATATAAGAGACAAGCATAATTCATTTCCACAAGAAATCAGATACACGAAAGGGGATTGAAAAGAAAGAAGGATGGTGAAGAGAAAAAAGTGAAGGATAAACTTCATACAGTCCTGATCAATCAAGCTAAGGGAGAGCTAAAGAATTCTACAGACACCAAAAAATAGTGAAGCACAACATAATAGAGTAGAAAGTGTGGAGCACAAAGGAATTGAATTGATAAATTGATCAGAGAGGTATTGTACATAAATAGATCTGAAAATATACAATTCAAAGTTGCATTAGAAATAGGTCATTGTGTTTAAGTTTAACCATTGGAGCATCAAGTCTCTTAATAGAGAAAGACTTAACAGTCTTCTACAATTGAGGTATATCCTGACAGATTACCAAAAAGGTTGATTCATGAAAGTAGCATTGGTCTTACCTAAAGCCTATTGACAGTCTAAGAAGGAGGCTGATTTAAGGATGGTAGTAAGATTAGCATAAATCCTATTGACAGTCTAAGAAGAAGGCTGATTCAAGGATGGTAGTGTAGATGCCAGATACTAAGTGACAACCTATGTATAAAAATCCCCTAACAAGGTCGCACTTAATAGTGTGTTTGTAACCTTTAATAGGGTTGGCTCCTAATAGGGCTCACTTCAGAAGAGTGAAAATTTGGGGTACCGGTCCCAGTGGTTTTTTACCTTAACATGGTTTCCACATTAAAATCCATGTGTTATGTGTGTATGGTTTATAACTTTATTGTTTTACATTTCACATATGCATTTCTGGATTGATTGGTATACTCTGCATATTTATTGAGTATTGGTAAATAAGTTTTAGTGCTTATTGGTAATCAAGGAGAATAAGGACAGACAAGGTAAACTAACAGACAGTTAATTATTTCAAGTATTTCAAGGCATACATCTTGTAGGGACTTAATAATCTGAGGTGTATTGATTGGTGGATTAAAGTTTA
>MU227387.1:1393557-1409558 GCA_018584345.1 Thuja plicata | reverse complement strand
TTATTGATGAAACATCTGATGATCCTGATGAAAACTCTCATGAAGGTGTGCCTGAATTTTCTATGTTCTTGAATCCACTATTTGAAGAGGAAGTGGAGGAAGATAAATTTGTGTTCTCTATGTTCCTTAATCCATTATGTGAAGGATATTTTCTATACAATCAAATCTATCAACATCATGATGAAATTAGTAGGCCTAATGATGATCTTGAAGTTGATAACACTCAAAATATACATTCAGAAGGTAATATACCATTCAGTTCATCCTATGAGTGAGATTTTTATAAGAATTTTGTAGATGAGATTATGATAACCAAGCACAATGATGAGAATATGTTAACAAAAATTAATGAGAATTATCAAATTATCCCACTTGATCAGACTCTTGATATAAAAGAAGTAATAATTCCTAAATATGAGTTACCTTCAAAACCTTTATGTGAGGAGAAATAATATTTGGAGAATGAAAATGGGGCACATTGTGTGCAAGGAAACATCCAAGCAGAAGAACTTAGTTTATATAATTATATGACTAATCATATGCACAGGGATCCTCCATATAGTAAAGAACATAGTGCACCTGATGATTTCTCAGAGAAAAAACATAAATCAAAAGACAAAGAGTGCATTGATGAAGTGGAACCAATAAGTATTTTCTATGGATGATATATCTAATATAACAAGGGATCAGATGTTGGGGATAAATAATCCTGAGATTTTTTTATTTTTAAATACTCTTGTTGATAAAGATAAGGAACAAAATAATATCATTTTCAAGAGATTCAAAGTGTTACATGAACAGAATAAAAATTTTGACAGAGGAAAATAGCAGTATTCACTTTTGGGGGCCTGGAGCCACACAATCTTCAATTTACATCAGGTAAAGAGTAGATACTTGGTCTGGTTCTCCATAGATAATTGAGATCTAGCTATGCTCATGGGGAGCATACGTCCCCAGAAAGAGCCTGTTGGAGCTCTAAATTTTTGGCAAAATTTAGAGTCCTATATAGTGATAAAACTCTAAAAATAGCATCCTAAACTCCATGCCTAATAATTGATGACATGATGGAGTACATGAAATGGGATACAAAAATATATTACTTTCTAATTAAAAGTTGATGGATTGAGGAAGGAATCTCTATGACAAAAATAATCAAAATTCTATAAGCGAAGGTTTGAGAGATGCTGAAATTTCAACCTGCTGCAAAGATGATGCCAACAGAGGCTGAAGATTGTCGAATTTTAAAAATATAAAAATGACCCAGTTTGGGAAATCAAATTTCCTATCTCCAAAAGAAATATTAGATTTTCATGAGGTGTTTTGGATTTTTGGCCAAGGCCAAATATTATAAGTTATATATTTTTAATTAGTCTTTCGGATATTCTATTTTATAGAGTGTTTCATTGTGTTAAATTCTCTGAGTATCATAATTCAAAATTAATATATATAGTTTAAATATTAATTGAAGATCTACGCATCTTCTCTTGTTTTTATCGATCTCTTAGTTTGAGTAAAATTCGATAAGATTAGCTATATAGATTAATTTGAATTATAAGTCAAGTGGAAGCCTATGAAGTGATAGTCTCGCTTTATTAAAAGCAAGTTTTTAAAACTATCTCCGATTGTACGTAGGATTGAGAATTTTCTGACTCTATAGCCCAAGCCTTTAGAAGGCACTGATCTATCCATTATTTGGAGATTGTCAGTTGGTTCATACTTTGTAGTTTGTAGATTATTTAATCATTATTTCAAAAGCATTACTTTGCAGTCCTTAAAATTATCCATTTTAGTCAAGCTTTATAGAGTAGAGATTATCAAGAGATTTGTTGCATTCCTCCAAAGATCATTCATTGCCTTTGGAGGAACTTTGTTTTGTGTACAGAGTGGTGCAACATAGAAAATTTGATAGTTCAAAGTGAAATTAGGCCTACCAGCCTTGCCTTGATTAAGCCAAAATTGTAGAGGTATCAAGTGGTGCATCACCATTATACTTGTCAGTTGGCCAAAAGTGATCCATCATTTTTGGGCACCAACAGAATAGATTGAGAAGAACATGACATGGTCACTTGTGCTAAGACTAGATGACAAGAATGTCATTGGTACAAAATGGATATTCAGGAACAAACTAAACGAGAATGAAGAAGTCACAAGGAACAAAGCAAGACTAGTATGTAAGGGGTATGCACAAGAGGAAGGTATAGACTATGGAGAAACCTTTGCACCTATTGCTAGGCTAGAAGGAGTAATAATTCTACTTGCTTATGCTGCATACAAAGGATTCAAAGTATATCAAATGGATGTCAAGTTAGCATTCCTAAACGGAATACTTGAAGAAGAGGTATACATTGAGAAACTAGAAGGGTTTGTAAAACCAGACAAGAGGAAAATGGTATGTAGACTTCACAAAAACTTGTATGGATTGAAACAAGCTCCCAGAGCCTGGTGTGAATGACTTCATTCCTATCTAATAAGTATTGGATTCATGAGGACTAGTGAAAACAATAATCTTTATTTGAAAGAAGATACTAATGCTAACACTTTGATTACTGAAGTATTTGTTGATGACATCATATTTGGAGGCAATGATATGCTATGCAAATCATTTGCTGATGAGATGAGCAAAGAGTTTGAGATGTCTATGTTTGGAGAGATCAAGTTCTTTCTTGGTCTATAGATCATTCAAGAAAATGAAGGTATTTTCATTACATAGTCCAAATACATCAAAGAAGTCCTGAAAATATTCAAGATGGAAGATTCCAAACCTGTTGGAACACTGATGGCTACTAGATGCAAATTAACAAAGGAAGACAAGACAACAGAGGTAAATAAGACTCTGTACAGATCAATGATAGGAAAAATCATGTATGTTATACACACTAGACCAGATATTGCACATGCAGTAGGAATTGTTGCTAGATTTTCTGCTAACCCAAGGGAATCACATATAACTAACTGCTATGAAAAGTGTAGACATCTAAAATCGTCCTTATATTAATTTAATTAATATTTCCATAACATTATAGTTAATTTTAATTAATTATACTTGTTATATTCTCCTATCTATTTAATTAAATTTATTAATTAAATATGATTCACTTCACTTAGTATTTGAATTTAATTTAAATACTACCCCTTTTAATATATTAAATCTTATTTAATACAGTATCCCTCATTTGATTCTCTTTAAATAACTTTTTAATTTATTTATTCCTTCACATGACTTAAATTCTACTAAACCATAATTAATCTAAATTTTAAATTTAGATTAAGATAATTTGAACCTAGATCCTACCCTACCTCACATGACTCTCACCAAATAGACCTATTTATTAATTAACTAAGGTTAATTAAGCTAATTTCTTGATTCCTACACCAATTAGTGCTAATTATTTACTCACACATGTGTGAGCGAATTTCCAAAAATTTTCTTTTTCAAATAATCCTTATTTGGTGCCAACAAGGTTTCTTACACCCATGATGACACTTTCTTACACTTTCTAAAAGTGTCTCATTGGCCCAAAAATCTTACACCCTCTTACACCTTCTTACAAGATCCTTCACATGTGTACTTTAAGTACACTTTGACCCATCACATCCAAAGTTGCTCACACATGTGAGCAAAGTGGGCCTCTTGCATGGCTTATGTGTCCCTCATGTGGCACCTATGTGGATGCCACATGAGCTCCACCTCATCCATGCCCTCTCTCTCCTCCAAAAACTCTATAAATAGAGGCCTTTGTCAAGAGTAATTCATCTCCCTTTTATGCATTGTTATCATGCTAGTTTAGCTCTAGATTTCTTTAAGAAATTTAGCATTTCATAACAATCTTAGTTCATTTTCATGTTTATTTCATTATTGAATCTAGATATCACATCTTAGGTTTATAATGGAATGAATCTAGTTCTATTATCTTAGTTTAGATTTTGCATATCATCTTAGCTTAAATCTTGCATATCATCTTAGCTTAATGCTTGCATCTTCAACAATGGTGAAAGCTTGAGACAAGTTCTTTATACTTGTTCTTGAGTTATTAGCTCATCTATTTAATGCATTTCTAGTGGGATTTTGACATTGTGTTGGGAGAGCACACCCACAATTCTCTAATAGAAAATCAATAAGGCATTAGGTGCCCTTGTTCAGCTCATCAGAGGTTGTGATGGAATCCATTGTTGTTTTCATAGCATGCTTTTAGACATGTTAGTGTAGTTAAATGATTTATATCTCTAACGTTTGCATGTCTGAGCGTGCTCCCAATAGGTAAGATTTCAACACATACATTTTGGAATGCCTGGTGGGACCCATGTCCCTTGTTTTCTAACTTTTTATTGCAGATTTTCTACAATTCAGAAAATTTTCACGCAGACCCGTCTGCGTTCTGGAGTCGCCATTTTCACCAAATGTCATCTCCACTTCTCGATTGTCTGCACCAATACTTCACTGTCTCCACCTGTTAAAAAAAACTTATAGAAAACTGTGGTTTAAAATTACTTTTGTCAACTTTTAGCATTTTAACTCTCAAATTTCTAACAATAATAAAAATTTTAAAGGTTAAATGTTGTCTGGTTTGACAAAAGTGTTATTTTTAAGTTTGAGTAAGTTTTTTCTTTTTTAATAAAATCTGACTATCTGTATTTTTCCATCTGTGCAGGTATTTTGCCATTTTTGCAGATCGTCGTCTGTGTAGATCACCGTCTGTGATGTTTCACCATCTGCGTGTTTTCTGGGTTTTGTGGTTTACAACATTTAAAATCTGAAGTTTCAAACTACTGACAAATTTCATGCAGGTTCCTTAAATGACTTTAACAAAATTATCTAAATGAACTTGTATGCTTAATCATTAGTCTTTGAATGTATGTTGCTTAAGAAAAAATGAACCTCACCCAATCTTGAATGTTTAAGGGAATCAACTTCATCACTCTTGAATGACTTAAAGTGAATCAACACACCTTTACAAGCTTTCATTTTTGCTGCGTGGGAAAAGAATTGAACATGTATGTTTAATCACACTATTGTGTCTTTTGCTTAGGTAGAAAACACATAGTTTTTCTTTAACTAGGTTCAATTTGGAATGAACTCTTTTTGGTGTGTTTTAAGAAGTAGTTTTCAACACTTCTTTCGAGCTATTTTTTCATTAGATTAGATCCCTTAAAATACATGATGCTATGATTAAACTATAGCCATATCCTCTCCCCTTGCCTTCATGGAACTTGGGTGAAGAGAAAGGTTAGCTTAATCAAGCTTCTAGAGAGGCCTGTTTAGAGGGAGCACTTCCCCTTCAGAGGATGACCTCAAACCAGTAATCCCTTCGGCCGGTATAGAAATAAAGTGCAACCCAAAGGTCCTCTTTATCCATTCAAGCTCGAGCGGGTCATATTCAATGGTAGTGCATACTGAGTGAATATCCTCAGCATATTGGCATGGTTGAACTAGAGACTTAAGTGTCTCACGCCATACAAACTGATTGCAAGGATGCCACGAAACCTTGCTAGCAACTATAAATTAGTAGCCTACCTAATTCACCTATAAATGGTGACTTATTATAGTGCAAGGGGAGGGAAGATTCTCCCCCTAAGATTCCCATCATACATGTCCCAGGGTATTGTGTTGCGAAAGAGATCTTCGTAGCACGACAATAATACCTGGCAAAAGGAAAAAAACATGGGTGCCCTTCCGAAGGTGACATGTTGTGTGAGCTAAAGGACTACCAAGCAATGGGCCTATAATATTTCATGCAAAGCCAAGTTCCTAAGGTAGCTATTGTTTGAACTATCTTCGTTGTGCTAGACCCAGTAAAAACATAAGTGGCTTGAAAGGGTCACTTGAATATACACAAATGAGATATTATAGAGTTGAAGCAAGATTTCCTAATGTCACATTTGCTAGTATCCCTCAAGGTTGCTATGTCCCTTGTTGGATTTTTTTGAGATGTGTGTTTGTTATTTTCTAGTTTGCCTATGTTGAAATCAATTCTTTCCATTGAACAAATTTGCCCAAAATCGGACTGAAGGTCAAAAATCTGCCCAAAATTTCAACACATTGCCTTAGCCACAGTCGGTTGTCTCCACTCTAGATCTTCCAACTATGAGTATTACCATCTGCATAGATCACCGTCTACGAAGATCGTTGGATGCATCTGAGACTGTTGTCTCTACTTTAAAATAGTGAGTTTCAAAATTGGCTGAGATAATCAAAATTTGACCTTCTACAGGACCCTGGAATCATTTGTCCTAGATCATTCATTCATTCAGCCAAAGTCAAATTTTCCATGACATGACCAATTTCAAGAAACATAAGAAGGTAAAGCTTCCAACACCTCTAGTAGTTAGAGAGAAAAAATAAACCACTCGTAAATCCAAGGAATATCAACATATTGCAACATCTATCAAACAAGGGATTGAACATCATGAGAAACTTGACAAAATCCTCTATAATAACAAAGTTTTCAATTTCATGGCCAAGTTTTCAATCAATAGTGCTTTTGTCACCATTCAACAATACAATTAGGCAGCACCTTACTTCTACATCATTCTTCCATTCTTCCATCATCACTCTTCCTTCTCTTGGAGCATTAGATCAAACCATCAAATCAAATCAAACCTTTAGGTTGAAAGACCTTAATCAAAGTATCACAAACCTTCATCTTTAAACAAACACAACATTACTTGTAGATCATCAGTCTGTCTCAAGTAATTTAAATCCCTAGTGATGTTCCATTTTTCTTGAGATCACAAGTCCATCTTCAAGTAGAATAGGTATTACTTTAAATCCTTTTGTGTTTGTGTCATCATAAGGTTTTGACATACTTAGGTTTTGTTCCAAAAACCTTTAAATCAATCAATCCTCAATCAATCCTTAATCAAATCAAATCAATCAATCAATCAATCAATCAAATTCAAGATCAAAGGTCTTTGCTCCATTTCATTTATTACATCTCCTTGTCTTCCATTCTTCTTTCATTGTATGGTTGTCACTTGATCCCAAGCTAGAAACATGAGGCAAACAACATTCAACACTGTTACCTGTGAGGAGAATCTATTTTCCACTCAATACTTTCAAGGAATTGGGATATGAGCCAAGGAAGTGCCCAAAGAAACTGAATTGGTGGACCAAGAAGAAAGGCCCACCCAAGTAAATGACTTCCTTAGCGACCCCTACAACGTGGAAATGGTTGAGAAGGCTATTTTGCATAACAGTGATGAAATATTCTTGAATCTTATTCATAATGGTGTCATAGTTCCTGTTGAATTTGATGAAACACTTCTTACCATAAATGTCACCAAAGCCGTTGCTACCAGTACTGCAACCATGGCTTCTACTTCAAAAGCTACATAATCACATGACACTGGTAAGGGACTATTAGCGAACCTCCCACATCAGTCGCTATATCAACAACCATATCAATGACTACATCAATACCCCAATTGACACCTAAACAAATTCAACAAATCATAAGTGCTTTACCAAACAATACTACACATAATAGCACTCAAACGAAAATGGCTCAAGGAACAAGTGCTAATGTCAATAACATAGGGCACGTTTCCATGCCCTTGCCTTCATCTTTGTTTCAAAAAATGGGGGCAAAAACATCTGCGACCAACACATCATGAGCCTATCAGTATATACCTCCTCCTACCATTGGAATGACCTCCATGGGCTTTTTAGTTGCACAATTTGGAGGAGGCAGAGGTTATGTACCCCCGTTTTTCACACAGAATACTCCAGACTTCACCCAACAATTCAATGAGCTCAAGAACATTGTACAAGGTTTATAAAATGGGGGCAAGAAGGAGTTATCTTTTGAAGATATTTGTCCCTATCCATTTGACAAGTCCATCACAATGCAACCATTCCCACCAAACATTGAGATGCCCAAGTTTCAGAAATACAAAGGTGAAACATGTCCTCTCCAACATCTCAAAGATTTTTACATTGCATGTCAAGAGGTCACCTATAATGAGAATTATTTAAAAATATTTTTCACTAGGAGTCTTGGAGGCCCAGCCTTGGAATGGTTCATGGCCCTTCCTTATGGGTCAATCTCTACCTTCTCTAATCTTGCAGAGAAGTTTGTTGGGCAATATTCATATAACATTGAGCATCAAGCAACACTCAGCGATTTGTGCAACACTAAACAAAATAATGGAGAAACCTTTGCTAGTTTTTTACAACAATGGAGACATATTGTGAATTGCATGCCATGGAAAATACCTGATAGTCACTTGATTGACATCTTCACAAAGAACTTAATCTCTGAGATGTCCTTCCAAATGAAAATGGCTTCACCTAACACCTTTTAATCCCTTGTCAAAAAGGGAAAAGACATTGAAGATGACCTTTTACAAAGAGGTAGCATCAAACATTATACTCCTTCCAATAATGATAAACCAAAATTTTGGAGTAAAAACAAAGGAGTTGTCAATGATGGAGTGACTGATGCCAAGCATGTTCAAAATGTTCAAGTATCCAAAAATAACAATAAAAAACAATCGCAATAATAATCATAATCAAAATTAGTATCGCAACAACAACCAAAATCATAATCAACATCCAAATAATTAGAACAATTAGAATCAGAACAAAAATCAAAATTAGAATAATCAGAACAATAATCAACAACCGCGCAATCAATCATTCTTGTTCCCGCACAACAACTACAATAACAACAACAACAATAACGACAATCAACAACGGTGACAATTCACAGCTTTAGCAGAACCTTTAGATGTGATCTTCAAACAACTTGTGGATCAAGGAATGATAGTTTACCCAAATACTCGACCTTTTGATTAGAATCAACCTAAACCTATTTGGTGTAGAGATAATGAGTATTGTGATTATCATCGCATCAAGGGGCATGATACCAAGAAATGCACGAAGCTTAGATACTTTGTGCAAGATCTCATTGAGGATGGGAAAATTGAAGTTGAAGGTCAGAATGCATTCTCATCTAATGCAAAACTCAAAGTCTACAATCAACCCTTCTTACCTCATAATCAAAACAATGAATCCAACGCAATCCCATATGACTATTCTACCAATACTATTACAGGCCATGATCAAACATGTGGGAGGTTAAGTGAAAATGATATCTTTGGGTTTGACTCTCTTTGTGGCCACATTGAAGAAACTGACACACATGTTAATACCATAATCCTCAAAGCTACTGATTGTAATGCTACTACACGTAGACCCAGAGTCATTGTTCAAGCTATTGATAAACCTTCTACATCTACAAATCCACCAGCTACACCATCTACTACTGCTCGACCTGCTTTGCACTTTGACTTGTTGGCCCAATTACAAAAGACACCTGCACAGATATCCATTCTAGAGCTCTTGACCACCTCACCAATTCATAGAGAAGTGATTGATAAAGCTCTAAATGAATCATGTGTCCCTGAGAACATCAATGCTACACAATTCAAAGCTATGATAGGGAGCCTAGCCGCACAAGAACATCTAGTTTTCACTGATAAGGACTTTAGGGGTCCTGATCCTCATCACAATAAGTCCCTCCATATAGAAGGCAAAATCCAATCCACAAGAGTAAAATGAGTCCTCATAGATGGTGGATCTAGCCTAAATTTGTGCACATTGAAAATGATTCATAATATTGGTCTTTTTGAGGACCTCATTGATGTAGACAAGAGAATTACAATAAAAGCCTATGATGATCGAGAATGAGAAAGCAAGGGTTTGATCACAATACCCTTACAAGTGGGCCTAGCCCTGATTGAAATTGTTTGCCATGTATTGGATCTAGATCTACCTTATAGCATCTTGCTAGGACATCCATGGACACACGCTATATAAGGTGTACCCTCTACTTATCATTAATGCCTAAAGTTCCCACATCATGGTAGAGAAATCACAATTCCTGGAGATCCTGAGCCCTTTCAATATTGCAAGAGATTGGAAGGAAAACAAGCTAATTACTGTCCATTGAATGAGTTTGGCCGACATTTCAATCAAGAAACCCCTGTTCCAGAAAAGACATCAGAAACACCAATTGAGCAATCCAAAGGAAAGGAAAAAGTTACTAAAGACAAAGCTACTGAAGACAAACCCTCCTCATCTAAAGCAAAGGCCACATTTACAGATCAAGGCATGGGAGAGTATAAATTTGAAAGTGATTTATGTATTGGGCAATTCCCTTTGTCTCCAAAGTCTTATGGAAGACCATCACCATTACCCCTCTCCAAGGATAAATTTCTTATGCACTGAAAGTCAACTATTTTTGAACATTGGGGGTCCCTATCAGATGAACACATAAAATATAGTGTCCTTGATTGGCTCTATAAGATGAATAAGAACGACCTGTAATTTTCCCCAAAGGAAAGTATCCTAAAGTTACTGCCATTGTCGAAAGCATGGGATATCATGGTACTGGGCTTGGAGCTAATGAAATAGGTAAGAAGAAGATCATAACAACTAATGGTTATCCAAAAGGACATGGATTGGGTTTCGTCGAGACTAAGACTAACTTTGCTAAGGATTATTGTTTAGTTGCCACAGATTTAGACACTGAGGAAGAGTTCTTTGAAATTCCTTTCCAATTTATTAAAGATGACCTAAATAAAAATCACCATGTCTTCACTATCACCCAAGCCAACCTTTCATCCCCTTGTTTTCCCCTCATAAACCCTAAATTAATTGACTAGGATCAGCAAGACTCACCACCAGCTTTAGACATATGTGATTTGAATGAGGCAGTTTTAGCCCTCTTTGGACTTAAGAATCTCTGAGAATACGAACATCATATACACTACAGTGAACAAGCCTAATTCGGTAGCCAAGTCAACTCTCTCAGTCACAAAAGTGAAAAAGAAAATAAAAATAAAAAAAATGAAAATACATCCTCTGGTGAAAACCTCTCGCAGGCACCTTTGGATGGAGAAAAAGATAAAATAAAGCATGCTTCCTCTAGTGAAAACCTTTCTAAGGCACTAGGGGAGGGAGAGGATGAATTTCCATTTATATCATCAAAACTAGAAGTGTCCTCTATGATCATTGAAGATACTATTCCAATCAACCTAGGCATGGAAGAAGATCCACACATCACCTACATTACAGTTTCTCTCAGCGATCGAGAAAAGAAAGACATGACAACATTCTTGCATAAAGACAAAATCAAATTTGCCTGGACCTACAAAGACATGCCCGGGAATGATATAGATCTTTTCATGCATCATCTTGCTGTAGATCCAAGTGTAAAACCTGTTAAGCAGAAACTTCACAAGATGCATCCTCAAGTCGCATTAGTAGTCAAAGTAGAGCTTCAGAAGATGCTGGACGCTGAAGTAATCATACCAATTGATTATCTTGAATGGTTTTCTAATATTGTACCAGTAGGAAATCCTGCTGGGGGCATTCGCATCTGCACTGATTTCAGAGACCTAAACCTTGCATGTCCCAAGGATGATTTTCCACTTCCTAATATTGACATCATAGTGGATTTGACGGCAAGACATGAAATGTTGTCACTTATGGATGGATTCTCAGGTTATAATCAGATCAGGATAGCACCAGAAGACAAACACAAAACCACATTTACAACACCTTGGGGCACCTTCTATTATCAGGTGATGCCTTTTGGCCTTAAAAATGCCAGAGCCACTTATCAATGAGCAATGACTACCATCTTTCATGACCTTTTTCATGTCATCATGGAAGATTATGTGGATGATCTTTTAGGAAAATCCAAAATAAGGGAATCACATATTCTTATCCTTACTACCATTTTTGAGTGATTGGAGAAGTATAAACTTAGGTTAAATCCTAAGAAGTGTGTTTTTGGAGTACAGTCTGGTAAGCTGCTGGGATACATTATGTCACAACACGGAATAGAAGTTGATCCAAAGAAAGTGAAAGAAATCCTAGAGATGCCACCACCCAAAACATTGAAGCAATTATGCAGTTTACAAGGTAGACTATAATCAATCAAAAGGTTCATGTCACAACTGGCTGACAAGGTACATCTATTCTCCCATCTCCTACGCAAGAATATCAAGTTCCAGTGGGATTGCTTGTGTCAAAATGCATTTAAGAAACTAAAAGGCTATTTGGCTAATCCACCCATGTTGGTACCACCTATTTCTAGTCATCCTCTAATTTTGTACATATCTGCTACAAAGTTCGCGTTGGGAGCCCTCCTGGCACAATTGGATGACACAGGCAAAGAGTGAGCAATTTACTATCTCAGCAGAACTCTTATTGGTTATGAGTTGAATTATTCCCTAATTGAGAAGGCATGTTTGGCCATTGTTTTCTATACATAGAAGCTATGACATTATATGCTTAATCATAAGATTCATCTTTTTGCTAAAATTGATCCACTCAAATATCTCCTGGCACGCGTTGCTCTCACTAGTCATGCAAAAAAATGGGTCATGATCCTTAGTGAGTTTGACATTGTTTATGTGGATTGAAAAGCTATCAAAGGACAAGTAATTGCAGATCAATTAGCTAAAGCACCTATTGAGGTAAACATCCTCTGATCATAGATTTTCCAGATGAATCAGTCCTTAATCTTGCCCTGAATCCACCATGGAAGCTTTACTTTGATGGATCCTTCACTCAGAAAGGATCGGGGGCAGGAATCTTGTTTGTTACACCAAAAGGGGATCTCATCCCTAAATCTTTTAAATTATAGTTTCCATGTACCAACAATATTGCAAAGTATGAAGCCCTTGTACTTGGACTATGACAGGCCATACAATGGAAGATTCTCATTTTATGGGTGCTTGGTGATTCACAATTGGTTATCAAACAAGTTATGGATGAATATCAAATGAAGGATGACAAGTTGCTTCCCTATCACCGAACAGTTGAAGATCTCAAGATGCTTTTCATTGAGCTAATCTTCCAATAGATCCCTCACATGAACAACAAAGCAATAGATGCCATGGCAACAATTGGGTCCTTGATCACTATGTCAGAACACAGCACACGGTGTGAGTTTCTTGTTGAGAATCTTACGGTCCCTGCCTATGACAAACCAAATTCTGAAATGGTGTGTGAAATTGCTGATCCCAATTCCCCATGGTGCCAAGAAGTGTATTCTTACCTACGTGATGGAAATACCCCACTTACTTTAACCCCCAATCAATGCAAAACCTTCATTCGCCACACTTCCCAATACACAATCCTTGCTGATACCCTCTTCCAAAAGCATTTCAATGGAACTCTTTTAAGGTGTCTAAATTATGATGAAGCACAAATGTTCTTGGAGGAGGTACATCAAGGAATCTACAGGGCCCACTCTAGTGGACTTACTTTAGCAAAAAAATTGTTACGCACTAGATATTACTGGCTTACTATGGAGCAAGATGCCTACAACTATGTGAAGAAGTGTGTACCTTGTTAGCAGCATGACAATTTGATACACACTCCCTCCCAATCCCTCCAACCCACCATCACCCCTTGGCCTTTTTCACACTGGGGTCTCGACCTCATTGGCCAGATTTTCCCTAATTCATCCAATGGCCATAAATACATCCTGGCTGCTACAGAGTACTTTACCAAGTGGGTCAAAGCTGTTCCTCTTACTTAGACTACTGGAAAACAGATTTCAAAGTTTATTATGAACTATCTTATCTGTCGCTATGACATTCCTCAGGACATTATTGCTGATAATGGAGGACCTTTCAAGAACAAGGATGTCACAGAGCTATGTAGGAAATTCAGCATTACCCACCATACCTCTTCCAAGTACTTTCCACAAAGAAATGGTCAAGATGAGGCTACGAATAAAACCATCCTTAGAATCCTCAAGAAAATAGTTGATGAAGCTGGCCGTGATTGGCACCTTCACCTCAACCCTGTCCTTTGGGCTTATCGCACCTCCATTCAAACCCCCACGGGAGCCACTCCCTTTGCCCTTGTTTATGGTATGGAGGTTATTCTACCCATTGAAATTGAGCTCCCTTCTCTCAGAATATCTCTCAAGAATCTATTATCTGAAGAAGAATATAGAGTTGCCCACTTGCAAGAGCTGGAACTCCTCAATGAAAGATGCCTCAATGCCCTAGACCACCTCTGCATGTATCAAAATCACCTTCACCTTTAGTTCAAAAAAAGGATCAAACCTCGTGAGTTTGAGGTTGGTGATCTTGTCCTGCAGCATAATATGAAGAACCTCCAGAACCGTGAGAAGAAAGGGAAGTTTGAACCTAATTGGTTAGGTCCCTTCATTGTTACAGCAAAGTATGGTTCAGGCTCTTATCAGATTGTGTCCCTAGAGGGAGATCCACTCCCTGATCCTATAAATATTGTACATCTTAAGTGCTTCTATGAGTGATCGGTCTGTAGTCTGTTGTATAGCAGAAATTTTCAAAAATCAAAAAAATCAAAAAGTAGAAAATCCAAAAACATTCAAAAAGAAAGAAAAAAAGAAAAAAAAAAATCAAAAAATTAAAAAAGCATAAAAAATATAAAAGCTTGAAAAGAATATCAAAAGAGAAAAAGAGAAAGAGAAATAAATCCATCCATCTGTGAAAACCACTTTGGTGGTGCAATGGATAAGTACCATGGTGAAAACTTATTTTAGGCACCATGTGTAGTCAGATCCACCATCAGTTTCCACCATTTGTCTATACAACTTACATCACCCTTCATAATAAGTGTCACTACCATATTTGTGCAGGTAGGTCTTTGACCATCTTCCTGCTTTTGCAATAATGATTCTCACACGACTGAGCTTACCAAATCAAACACTGAGATTTGTTCTAGACAACCAGTGATCACAAATGTTTTACATCAAATTAGTAGATAGATTGAATTTCATGTGCTCATTCTATTCACAAGCAATTGCTAGTGAATTCCTATTTTTATCAATCAATCTTTTTCCCATCAGGATGCATCCTTTCGATGTCGGCTGTTCCATCAGTCCTCACATCAAAATTGTTCATGGCAAGAACTTTTGGACTAAATGACCACTTGGTCAGGATGCCTTTTTGTTAATTTTATCTTGTGTTTTACTATGTCCTTATCACGATAGCCTCGATCTTTTATATCTTGGTTCGTTATGGTGAGTATCTAGTGAAATATGTGTCATTTGTGGTATGATCTGCTTGTCATAGTTTGTTAGTGCATTTACGTTTTGATATTCGGTTATGACTATGTATGCCTCACTGAGGGAAGGATTCATGCATCTCAAATCCCTCAAAAGATCTAGATGTACTGCATCTCCTAATGAGTAACATTTCATAAGATCCATCATACCTGATATCTTGCATTCTTGTTTCTAACAACCTATTTGTCTGAGAGTCTAGTCCATGCAAAGGAATCATGTCACTTGTGTTTTCTAGCACATGATGCATAACTCCTTTTGCAATATCAAACTAGGGTGTGCTCTCCAACATTAACACGGTATCAATCCCACTATCATCTTGTAGTTACTCTTTGCATTGCAGTTAGGTCATATTGCATTATGATTTTGCTCTTGGCAAAGGTTTATATTTATTCCCCTATTCGGTCACCTAAGTGATTTTCTCAGACCTATTTTTGATACACACAAAAATAGTGTCCTCATTTGTCTCATATTACATCCATTGCATTGTTCATTTAGTTCATTTGCATTAGTCATTATTCATTATCAGTTGCATTGTTCATTTTGTTCATTAATCATTATTCATTATCAGTTGCATTGTTCATTTCATTATTCATTATTTGTTGCATTGTTCATTTCATTAATCATTATTCATTATTTAAACCATTTGCATTTATCATTTAGTTTATTTATAGTTGCATTACACATTTTAAATCATCATTTAGTACCATTTTCATTTAATTATATTTCATTCAATTAATTGCATCAATAAAATCCATAACATTTTTAGGGTTCATTCATTCAAGAACAAGAAGTAAGTTTTTAAACTCAAATTGCTTAATTTGTGAGTTTGAGCCAAAATCTGTCAATGCTGCACTAGATAATGAAGAATGGATAAGTGCTATGAATGATGAGATTGAATAGATTGAGAAGAACAAGACATGGTCA
>MU227387.1:1363420-1383781 GCA_018584345.1 Thuja plicata | reverse complement strand
TTAGGGGTGGTGGACTCACTGTCCAAGTGGTGAAGGCTACAACCTTCTGGTTATTTGATACACACTGTATCAACAAGGTGAACTGTTGTTTGTGACACTGCTTGTCTGATCAGTTCCTTTTGTGTGCTGATGCTTTAACCTCTTGTAAAGCACTATAAAACTCTTATTTGTATTTTGAAAGATTCAACTTCAATATCTATATTATCAGCATATGATAAATATAGCTCTGCTGCTTTAACACTCTGCTCTGCTTTTCTTATCTCTAGCTTTCGCAACTCTTCTTATCGCAAATGACCTTCTATAAGTACATACACCAAGTATGAGATCATGGGACCTATAGGAAAACTCTTCTTAACATCCTTGTCAGCTCTACTAAGTATGCAAGCATAATTACAACTGAACAAGCATAAACTGAATAGACACGTCGCTTCACTAAGTCAGCTTCACTAAATTAATCATAACTTTGCAATCTTCTTGAAATATGTTTGGTGCCTTTAGATTAATATCAAAAACTCATAACTCATCATGAATATACACATGTATATCCTGAAGATAGGTGCAACTCAATAAACACGTTACATATGTCGGCCTTAAACCATTATTCCTCCAGAACTGTAACTGTCAATAACAAAATTACATATCTTTACTGAAACATCATATCTGGGTCTGCGTGTATGAACATAGCATAATAAACATGTCAACAACATTTATCTATCCATGCAAGTCTTCATGTCATCATATGGATAATTACATACAGAAGTGCTGTTGTGTATTATATGTTGTCATCAATGACAAACATACAATCAATCAACTGTTCATAATCAAATCTCCAACAACTACCCCACAAACCATGCATGTCTAGGGTTTCTTCAAGAAGATCCCTCTTACTATACTCATTGATTCTGGTAGCACTCATAACTTTATTGACCCCCCGAATAGCCAAACAGGATGATTGCTTTGTCCATCCATGCTCTAGCTTTGAAGTCATGATTGCCAATGGGGGCACTTTACCTTGCAAAGGGAAATGTCGCAATGTGCGTCTCTCTATTGGAGATTATAACTTGCCCTCTGACATGTTTTCCTTTCCCTTAGGTGGATGTGTTGTGGTTTTGGGCCCCCAATGGTTACGCACTCTTGGCCCCATTCTATGAGATTTTGATGAAATTTGGATGCAATTTTTAGCCAATGGGAAACAACACACTTTAAAAGGCTTACAACTGGGTCTCTCAGCATCATCAGTTCACATCGTATAGAAAAGATTCTTAAGAAGAATTCACATGGTGTCATCGCTCAACTCCTTTCCATTCAGATGCAGCCATCAGCGGTCTCTAGTACTCCTGCAGATCTACAACAAATTTTGGATAAGTATTCAGGTGTATTTGCTGAACCTGTGGGATTGCCCCCTTCTCGCCCAGAGGACCACCATATTCAGCTCCTTCCTGGCAGCGTTCCATCCAACATCAGGCCCTACCGCTACCCATTTCATCAGAAGACCAAAATCGAGATGCGCGTTTGTGACTTACTGAAGTAAGGTATTATTCACCCTAGTACCAGTTCCTTTTCTTCTCCAGTTCTGCTTGTCCACAAAAAAGATGGGTCTTGGCGAATCTGCATTGATTTTCGAGCACTTAATCATCTCACCATAAAGGATAAGTTTCCCATTCTGGTTGTTGATTAACTTCTTGATGAGCTTCATGGCACTCATTTTTTCTCCAAGTTGGATTTTCATTCTGGGTATCATCAAATTAGGGTTAATGAGGAGGATATCCCTAAAACAGCCTTCCACACACATGATGGTCACTATGAATTTTTAGTCATGCCCTTTGGCCTCACTAATGCTCCTTCAAAATTTTAGGCAGTGATGAATAAAATATTTCAACCATACCTCTAAAACTTCATTCTGGTCTTCTTCGATGATATCCTCATATATAGCAAAACCTGGGCTGACAATCTCCATCATCTGGAGCTCGCAATGAAACTTCTCTTTGATCATCAACTCTATGTGAAACAGTCTAAATGTGTGTTTGGCCAGGAGGAAGTGGAGTATCTCAGGCATATTGTTGCACACCAAGGGGTTCAGGTGGATCCTACAAAAATAGATGCGATGAAAAATTGGCCACATCCTCAAACTCTCAAGAGCCTTTAGGGTTTTTTGGGGCTCACTGGCTATTACCACAAGTTTGTTAAGAATTATGGGAAGATTGCATCACCATTGACAGATCTATTAAAAAAGGATGCTTTTACCTAGACCCATGTTGCTGAGAATGCATTTGAACAACTGAAACAAGCTATGTGCAGTACACCTATTCTTGCTATGCCAGATTTTTCCAAGCCTTTCACTATTGAGAGTGATGCTTGCAGCAATGGACTGGGTGCTATTCTCCTTCAAGATGACCATCCTATTGCATTCACTAGCAAATCCCTTTCTTGTAAGAATCTACCCTATATACTTATGAAAAAGAAATGATGGCTATTTTGCATGTTGTACAGAAGTGGTGGCCATACCTCCTAGGGAGTCATTTTTGCATCAAGACTGATCACCAAAGTCTGAAATACTTCATGGAACAATGAGTATCCTCCCCTGCATAACATAAATGGGTCAGCAAACTCATGGGGTATGATTATGAGATCACCTACAAGAAGGGTAAGGATAATATTGTAGCAGATGCTCTTTCTCGCACATTTGATGATCAAGCTTCCCTTTCAGCTATTTCTATGCCAATTCCCAATTGGTTAGAATCTGTTCAGCAGGGCTATGCCAGTGACTCTTCTTTATCTCAAATCATTCACTAGTTGGCCAATAATCCTTCTATCATACTGCATTATTCTTGGGCTGGTCCTTCTCTCTAATATAAGGGTCGTCTAGTGCTTCCTTAGAATCTAGATCTACAACAGGATGTCTTTTATGAACTCCATGCCTCTCCTTCGACAGGGCACTCTAGCTTCCTACAAACTTATGAGCGGGCAAGGTGGAACTTTTTTTGGAAAAGAATGAAATAGAAGATTTAACAGATGGTGGCTAAATGTGATACCTGTCAATGCCACAAGGGTGAAATGACCCTCCTTCCTAGATTGTTGGAACTCTTGCCCATCCCTACATGGATTTGGACTGATATTTCTATAGACTTCCTAAATCAGGCGGCAAGACAGTGATCTTGGTTGTGGTTGATCGTATCTCCAAATATAGTCATTTTTGTGACCTCAGCCACCCCTATACTGCCTCCTCAGTTGCACAAATCTTCATGGACCAAATCTTCCATCTTCATGGCCTCCCTTCTTCCATTGTCTTAGATCGTGATGCAACTTTTACCAATCATTTTTGGACTGAATTGTTTTAGAAAACAGACACCAAACTGAAGATGAGTTCAGGTTATCACCCACAAACTGATATTCAGACTGAAATTTTTAATAAATACTTGGAAACTTATCTTCGTTGCTTCACTTCCGAACAACAACATCAGTGGGCCAAGTGGCTTCGTCTAGCTGAATGGTGGTACAATGCCTCTTACCACACTACATCTAAAATGACTCCATATGAAGTAGTCTATGGTCAGGCACCTCTAGTGCTCCTTCCCTACACACCCAGCAGCTCACCAGTCAAGGCAGTTGACATAGTTCTCTGCACCAAGGATCAGATTCTTTGCACCTTACAGGATAATCCTCACATGGCCCAAAATTGAATGAAACAAAAGGCAGATCAACACCATTCTGAGCGCTTGTTTCAAGTTGGGGATATGGTTTTTATTTTTCTATAGCCATACAAGCAATCCTCCCTAAAGCTTAAAGGGTGTCATAAGCTGGCCCCAAAATTTTATGGGCCATATAAGGTTCTGCAAAAGATTGGTTCAGTTGCTTATAAATTGGAGCTTCCTCCTTCCCGCATTCATCCAGTATTTCACGTTTCTTGTATCAAGCAAGTTCTTGGTACCAACATCAGAGCACAAACTGCTCTCCCTAAAATGGATAAGGAAGGATCCATTATCCTGGAGCCTGAGGCAATCCTTGATCGACACACTCATCAACTTTTCTCTTGCTCCATCTCTGAGGTCTTGATTCAGTGGCACAGAATGCAACCAAAGGATGCTACATGGGAACCCCTTCTTCAGATTCAGCAATAATTTCCACACCTTAAGCTTTGAGGACAAAGCTTTTTTCTAAGAGAGGGGGGATGTTAGGAACCTATGTGTTCCTTCTATTTATTTTGTTAGTGTAGTGTTGTTGGACGCATATGCTTTGTAAGTCATCTCGTGAGTATATTTTATTATCCCACATGCATAGGTAGTAATACTTTCCTAGATTGTACTTAGTATATAAGTGTGTGTAGAGGCCTTTGAATGGTACCGACGAATTTATTGTATTGAGCTTGCTCAAAGGAGGTTACCCCCTCGAAGTGGCCTGCAATCAATAGATTCACTCTGAGTTCTACTGTTGCTCTATATTTCTATTATTTCGTGCATGCTCATCATATTGCTATAGGAGGTTCCTCACAGTCAAGTGTAGTCCTATATAGGTCTTTTTCTAGGGTGATATAGTAGAATTGTTTTATATGATGTACTATATGGAAAACTCTTATTAGAATGAATATACAATTTCAAGTGTACATATTAATAAACAAGTTTTGCTAATTTCATCTCTATGTATTTTGATAGTGTATGTTTTACTTTTTGCATCTTTTCAAGCAAAAGATCTGAATTTCGCTCTAAGTAAAATATAAGGGTTTGGGTTTGATGTTATAGATCTCAAAGAAGAACTATATAGATCATATATTGAGGGTATCATTACAATTTGATGTTACTAGGAACTTTATGGTAAATATTCATTTATCATCTTTACGTTGTATAGTTCTAAATATTGACTTTGTAACCTTAGATAGACACCAACTAGATACCTTGATCCTAAATCAACTAAAGAATCACAATTTAAAAAAAATCTATTTTACTCTCAATTTTTTAAGATAAATTATTTATTCTCAAAATCAATAAGTGTTAACCTAGAAATTGAGCCACTTTTTCTTGGTATTTACTATAATACTTGCATTTGAAGAAATGAGAAAATTCTCTACTATTTTCAATTTCTTATTGGCAAAGTGAAATATTGTTTTGGATATTGGATAAGATCACCTCCCTAGCCTTGCAGAATCTAAAGTATGGAGGAGATAATTTATAGATTGCTCCTATTGGTTGGATAAAGCTCCACACCACTACTCTCCATTTCCACACACTTAAAAGGATGTTTAGTTCATCGCTAATCTATTTTCATAGAAGTTGTCGTTGCCCATGAAATCTTGGTGGCCTTATATCTAATTCCTTCTCTCTTATCTAGACAGACCAAATTCAGTGTCTGTTGTGTGTAAAAGAGTCTATGGAAATTGTTGTAGATTAGAAGACATTAATGTTGAAATATATTGACCATGACTGATACAAGTCATTATTCACGTTGAGATTAAGCTGCAATTGGATGACTGATATGATAGATCCCTTCGGCATGGTATAAGCCTGAAATAATACTCTATTAATTTTGTTAAATGAGTTGGTTTAGAAAGGAAATCTCTTAAAGCTATATTCCCACCAGATAAAGCTACTTAATTGACGCATAATTTTTAAGTTCATGGTTGATGCGAGACAATTGCTAAATTTGAGAAATATACTAATTATTTGTTCTCTGATTCTATAAATAACTCATGGTATTGATCTGTTTTTCATTGATATCATTATATTTTGAAGAAAATAATTATAGTAGCTTGGAAATGATTTTTTCAGCATTCAGTAAACAATTGCAATTGTGGTTTGAGAGAAATTGTGACAGATTAATTGTTGGCTTATATCTCACACCTATGTTTTAATTGTGAGCGTTGTCTACCATTTAAGAGCCCACACTACTTACTCTAATTGGAAGTAAAATGCACTTTCTTTTTTCCTAACAATATTTTGAAGTGATGCATAGTTTTCAAATTTTCATATGGTATTTGAATCCTAAAAAGCACTTCACAACAAACATAAATTGTACTCATGCTAAAAGTGGAGAGAGGAGAGAAGGTAAATTCTACTAAATAAAGATAGGAGTCTATAGGCATTATATGAAAATATAGTGAATTAGATTTAAGGAAATTATAGTCTTTAATTATCATTTTTTGTTGTTTTGTTGTTGTTGTTTTACTTAGAGTTAATTGAGATGTTTTTAATTTGTTAATCATTGTTTATAAGAAACTTGATATTTTTATCACTTAGGATTGTTAGATATTAATTGATTTATTTGCTAATAGTAAGCATCTTTATGAATTATCTATTTATTAACTTATCTTTTTATTTCCAAAGTTATTACCTCTAGACTGCTCCAGTTGCTCCCAAATATTATATCCCCTCAACAAAATGGCTTTGTTCCTGGTAGACAAATCCTTGACTCTATCATTATGGCTGGCGAGAATATTCATTCTCTGGAGAAGGCTAAAAAATAGGGATTTATGATGAAACTGGACCTTTCTAAGGCTTATGACAGAGTTGACTGGCATTTTCTGCAAATGGTGCTATCTTCTTTTGGCTTTAACAAGGGGCTCATCAAAATTATCATGCAACTTGTATCAACTGTTTCCTCCTCTGTCATTGTTAATGGGGGATCTTCTCCTTTTTTTAAACCATCCAGAGGATTAAGACAAGGAGATCCTATCTCTCCTATCCTCTTTGCTATTCTTACAGAGTGCCTTGGAAGGTATATCCATGAGATGGTGGAAAAAGGGGAAATAAAAGGTATTCAACCATCCTCAGTTAGATTCATTTGCTCTCATGATCAATTTTTGGATGACACTCTTATCATGGGAGAGTCGACTATTAAAGAAGCCAAGAATTTGAAGAAAGGTCTCTCTATCTATACCGAGGCAGTTGGTCAGCTAGTCAATTGGACTAAGAGCTCCATATTCTTCATTAATACTCCTGAAAAAAGACAAAATAAAATGTCTACTATTCTTGGTTACAGCATTGGAAAAATCCTCTCTTCTTACCTGGGATTGCCCCTTTGTTCCAATCCTTCGGAAAGCTTCTGGCATACTCTTATTGACAGATACAACAAATAATTTGCTGGATGGAAAGGGGCACTTATCAACAATGCTGAAAAACTCCAACTTCTGAAATCTACCCTCCAGAACCTCACTATTTATGCAATGAGCTTATTTAAAATTCCCCATAAAATAGCTAATGAAATTGAACAAATTCAGAAAATATTCCTCTGGTCTGGGGTTGAGGAAAAGAAAAGAATGAGCCTTGTGTCATGGGAAAAAGTTTGTAAGCCTAAAAAGCTGGGAGGTCTTGGGCTGCGGACTATCAAAAAAGTTAATAAAGCCCTCATGGCTAAACAACTTTGGAGGATTTATGGAGATAAAAAAGAGTGGAATTCTATCATTAAAAGTAAGTATCTCTTTTTTAACAATTCTTTGGAGGACTTTATAGGGGAAGACAATAGCATTAATGGTTCATTCATCTGGAATAGTATAAAATCAACTAAGGATCTGATTATGAAAGGCAAAAGATGGAAGCTGGGAGATGGATGTAGAATTGATTTCTAGGATGATGAATGGATCCACTTTGTGCCTCTGTCAACCAATCAGGACTGGAAGAAAATTATTGAAAGAAGTGAAGATTCCATTGGCACCAAAGTTACTGATTATTGGCAGGATAGCAACTGGAAGAATTTGGGAGATATTGATGCTAGACTCATTTCCCTCCAGCATGAGCTGTAGACTTGGTACATAAAAGATAACATTTAGGACTCAGTTGTGTGGAATCCTACTTCTGATGGGAATTATATTGTGGCCTCTGCTATTAATATCCTTTCTGAGAGAGAGGAAAGACCTCCTTGCTCTTTTGTTTGGTATAAAAATCTCATACTTAAAATCAACTTCTTCTATTGTCTCTTAATTCAAAACAAACCGTTGACTCTTGATAACCTTTCTAGGAGGGGAATTAACATTGTTAATAGATAGGGCTAACAATATAGCGATGAAGATTGTTGCAACATTTCCTTCCACCACTTCACCTCTGTGTAGGGTTTCTGTTGTCAGTGCTATCGTTGCAAGTCATCCCTCCTGCGGCCCTTCTGCTACAACACTGGGAATTGATGAGGATGCAGAGGTTATTACTCCCACCATTGAAGCTGTTGATGCCCCCATCTGCCACGTTCTAGTGTATCCTGTGGGGGCTCTGTTCGTCGGGGGATACTAGCGTCTGTTTATCTGAGGGTGCAGCCAGTGCCGTTTGCTATGCAGGGGTTTTGGGGGCATGCTATTTCTGCTTCTTATGCAGACGTTGCTGCATTTGAAGCAAACATTAATGGTGATTTCTCAGCTCAGGGGAGTGGGAGCCTCCGTCCCCTACCTCATTCTGTTAAGCCAGTCACTGTAAGTGTTCCTATTAGGGTAAAGCTAGATTCTGATACATTTGATGAGATTGTGAAAAATATTGAGGAGTTTTTAGAAAATGCTGCAATTTTTAGATTTAGGAGTTATTGGCCCTCTCTATTGAACCTGCATGCTTGGATTTATAAACATTGGGAACCCATCCTAACAAATACCATTCAAATTTACCCTGTGGGAAGGGGGTTTTTTATAGCTAAATTTGAAAATGCTGAAGATAGGAAGACTATCTTGTGTGATAGTTGTTTCTCTTGGGATGAGCATTTTCCTTTGATGGCCAAACCTTGGCATTGGGAGTTTGATCCTCTCACTGAAACTTTTAATAAAATTCCATTATGGGTGAGGCTCCTGAATCTTCCCCTTCATCTGTGGCTGGATTCTGTGCTGGAAGAAATTGGGGAGGCCATTGGGGATTTCTAGATGGTTGACCTGGTTACTTCCGACGTGTTTCATCTGACCTATACTCGTATCTTAGTGGAGGTTGATATCTCTAAGGGCCTTTCTGAGAAGATCACTTTGGAATCCCATGTGGGTTCTTGGACTCTGAATTTAGATTACGAGGGAATCCCGTTCAGATGCAGGAAATGCCACAAGACTGGTCATCTTGTTGCTCGATGTTTATCCGATAAGGTTAAATCAAAGAAATCACCCTCTTGGTGGTTGGGGGCTACTGACCACCATTACATGGTTCATAAATCTTCAGATGGGGGTTTGGCTGCTTGCTCCTCTCAGAATGATCATGCAAAGAACGATGCTGATGATGTTGCTTCGAAGGTTTAGACAAGTGGTGCTCCAAATGTTGCTGTTGTCCATGAAAGGACTGTTGAGGATGCCTTTGCTTCAGCTATTTTGCCTGTTGGTGATGTGGTTTCTACTATTTCTCCAGCGGTGGTTTTAGGGAATGGAGGTGTCTCTATCCCTATACCTCTTCTAGATGCTGGTGTGGCTAGCCCAACTTCTCAGATGACTGTAGGTAATTCTTTGGCTTGGAAAAATGATGCTCGGAAGATAAAGGATGGATGGACAATAGTTAAAGGAAAGAAAGTCAAATCATCCATTCCTTCTCTTGAAATGAATTTACGATCTCAAAAGGGAGGGCTAAAAGGTAAATCTTGATTGTCCTATGTTGTTCTTGCAAGGGTAAGGTCTTTCTTGGGCTTTTTTTTGCTGGCAGCTGGTCCTTAGCTGGAAGTAATTATTTGTGTTGTCTGCTGGAAGCTTAAGGGTTGTTGGACTTAAATGTATTATTTTATTTTTTCACAGCGCTTGTTCTTGTAGTTGGGGTTCCAGATTTCCTTTTATGGAACTTAAATTTTTATAGGTTGTGGGAGCTTGTTGTAAAACCCTCGCTATGGTCTTGTTTTGTTCCTTTTAAGAGTGCTTTATTGCTTATCTTTTACAACCTTTTGTATAGGGTTTCGGGGCCCCTTCAAAACCTATTGTTACCTTAGTCAAAAACATTGTTAATAGATGTAGTCTTTGCTTTGAAAACTCTAAATCCTGTGATCATATCATTCTCCATTTTCCTTTCACTCGTAAAGTATGGGAGATTATCTTTAGAAAATGACATATCTGCTGGCATTTTCCTTTTGTCTGGCAGGATTTTATTGTTCAATGGAGTTACCCTCCTCAGAACCTTATTGATAAATAATTTTGGTTCCTTATCCCTCCTCATGTCTATTGGAGAATTTGGAAAGAGTGCAACAACAAAATTTTTAGAGAAAAGCAAGCTTCTCCTGAAGTGGTTGGCAACCAGATTTGTAGGGCGCTGGAAGAAAATTTCTCTTCTTCTATACCTAAGGGTAAATTAGGTAAGAAGAAGAATGACAATAATAATAGTCAAATTAATCAGAGATCTGTGGCAACATGGACCTCTCCCCCTGAAGGTTGGGTTAAAGCTAACTTCGATGGGGCAGCGAAGGGAAACCGGGACTTTGCTGGAGGAGGTGGATTAATAAGAGATCAGAATGGTAATTATATTGGAGTCACTGCTTCCCCTTTGGGAACTCAATCTAACCATAGGGCCAAAGCCATGGCAACTCTCAACAATACTATGCTAGTAGAGGAACTGGGTTGTGAAAAGGTCTAGCTGGAGGGAGACTCCTTAAATATCATCAATAATATTAGAGGCAAGAATAAAGCTTCATGGACTATAGAACACATCATTGCAAAGATTATTAATGTGGCTTCAAATTTTAATTCTTTTTATGTTTCTCATTGTTTTCGGGAAATGAATCAAGTGGCTGACTGTCTAGCCAACTTTGGAGTAAAGAAAGATATCACATGCAAGTGGCATGGGAATGCAAACATTAATAATGAGGTGGAATTATTACTTAATTATGATAGGCTTAATCATAAGGTAGGTGAGGTCACTCGCATTAATCATTCCAATTAATGATGATTTTATTAGGGGTATGGCAATAGTGTCGCGCAATGTGAAACATCAAATTAATGATGAATTGCTTAAGACGCAAGTTTTCTGGAAAATCATTAAGTACTCTATGATTGTGAATATCGGTGTTCATCTTGTGCCGAATACTAGTATGAAACAGAATAGTGAGAGAATTCAAATTGCAGAAGAAGAAGACATGGGTGGAGATTTGAAGAGAGAAGAACCTGCGAAGTGCAAATGGAGGGAACAAAAAGATGTGTGGAACAAGCTTAAGAAGGACAATGTTCATAGATATCTGAAGCATCTCCATTGAAATGACAAGGAGGTGACAAAAGCCTTTGTCAATGGCTGAGAGAATGGCACTGTGAACATCTTGGGAAAATCTCTCAAGCTCATGCTAGACCTTATTGCTGATATAATGAGCCTTCCGTTGGATGGGAAGCACTTTCTGAAAGACAAAAAAGAAGGCAACAAAGGGTATAAAAAATTCCCTAAGACAAATGAAGAAAGGGCAATGCTTGTGAAGGGTGATCTCGATTATGTTAACTTGTCAAATATCAAGTGGATTTGGGTGTTTGTGATCTGGGCTATCATGGAGTACTTCACTTTGGACGGCAGGTACTCAAAGGCTTACAATTATTATTTTGTTATGGTAAACCATTTTCGTCATAACATTAGGGTTTGCTTTCCCTTCTATCTATTAAGTTCGCTCAACCAGAGCATCAGTGACCATAGGAGTAAGTCTTCCCCTATTTTACATGAGGGATTAATTCTATTGATTACTGACTATGTCAAGAATCACATTCCCGACCCCATTCCCAAAAGTATTGTGAATGCTAAGAGGAAAAGTCTAGAAGTGTCTAATGGTAAGAACCCTAGTAAGGAAATTGCTAAAAAAAGTTGTAGAGGCCCTGTTGAAGCAGATATATCTTTGTCTATTTATGATGATATTGAAGGAATGAAAACTAATTATGAACATAATATTGTGTCATCAGAGGATGAGGGTTTTGAAAAATACCCCCCCCAATGTGTCTCTAGGCGAAAAATATGATTTCGAGGAGACCCAGAATTTGGAGAATAAAATTTTGGATGAAATAACAGAAGAAATTGAAAATGTGATTGACACCCATATTGAAGACCATACTGCTAAAAAGGATGGTGATGAGGAACAGAGTCAGGAAAATCAGGAGTCTCAGAGGGAGTCGGGGGACAGTAAAACCCACAATGACGACCACACTCTTAATAATGAAGGTGGGGAAAACTAGATTCATGACTTTCAGGATCACCAAAAGGAAACAAGGGAAATGGAAACTGACAAAGAAAAAACAAAGAACATTAAGGAGGATATTTTTCTCGATAAGGATATCGAGAATACTGAGAAAGATACCAATGATAGTGAGAAGCCTGAGTATAGCCGGGAAAACTTGAAAGTTGACCTTGAAGAAAATAATTTCTATAATAGGAGGATCCTTGAGGATGATCTGCGTGAGAGACAAGTCAATGTCAAAAGGGTGGCTTCTATTTCTTTTCTGCAAATGGCCAAAAAAAAAGCAGAGAATAGCTACAATATGGATAAGTGGATTCATGACAACATAAAGGAGATCAAAGACAATTATAAGAATCTGGAAAAAGGGAACGCGCTGCTGGAGGAAATTGTTGACAAAATGCGCAATGATGCTTCCATGTACCAGCAGGGGAATAATGTTTTTGATAAGGTTAACAATATGGATACCAAGATCAGTACTATGGTTGACAACAATCTCAGAAACATTAATGATAAGATTGACAACAACAAGGTACTCATCAAAAAGCTTACTACTGTTAGCAAAATGGGTATGACCCATTCTCTGGATAATCTGAAATCTCTTTATACCCTTTTGGATGGAAATGACAGTGACAAGGCTAGGCAGGAGGAAGATAGCCCTCAGGAAGTTCACATTTCTAGCCTAGGATCTAGGACTCGATCCAACACTAAAAAGAAGGCCCAAGTCCAAACTAAAGATATCAAGAAATTACAGGACTTGATCAAGAGTATGGAGCTACAAATGGTGGAAGTTCAGATACTGGAGGATCAGTTGGAAGCTATTTAGTTTTTTGGGTTGCTGGAAGTTTTTTGTTATCCGTTTGCTGGAAGCTTTTTATCTGTTTTGAGTTTTTGTGTTGTAATGTAATTTTATGTTAAATATGGGGTTTAGCCCTTTTTGCATTTTCTGTCACTTGTGACAGTTTGTTGTCTCCTTGTCCTTTGTTGTCTATCTTTTGGTGCTTTGTAAAGGGTTTCAGGGCCCCTTCAAAACCTATTGTTACCTTAATAAAAAACTTATCTTTTTATTTTGATTTGTCTTTTGAATTGATTGGTTTTGAATTTTTTATATCATTATATACAAAATGTTAAATATTTTAAAATTTGATATCTCTTCCCGTATTTTGCATAGATTTTTTGAAATATAGGTAGGTTAGTTAAATAAAAAAATGCAGTATTATACTTATTGAAAAATACTTTATTAGTCATGCTTCACATAGTTTGGAGAGTCAAACACATTAAAGTTCAAAAGTAATTTCAATTTTCTTCCACTTATAAATAATTTGGTTACAAACACCTAATAATTTTGACAAATATACTAATCATTTGAACTTTGATTATATAAATAATTTATGGTGTTGACATTTTTCCATTGATATCATTATATTTTTGAAGAAAGTAATGTAATCATATCAAAGGTGTTAGGTTTTGTTAAAGATTCCTTTTGAGTGAATAGATCATAAGATGTGTTAACAAAAACTTCTAAGTACAAAGCTTAAAACACTTAGATGAGGGAAACGTTGTGACACATTTGGGTGATTCTTAATGGTTAGATAAAGTTAATGGAACTCTTACACAATATTTTAGCTACTATTGTTTATCTTCTCACTTGAGTGTTAATTAACATTATTGAAGAAGGTTTCATCTTGGTGGGTTTCCAGATCCCCCTCAAAATATGCTTGTAAAGGGTTTTGGGGCCCCTTCAAAATCTATTTTTAGCCTAATCAAAAACATTATTGAAGGAGGTTTCAATATCCTCTAAATTTTTGTGTAAAGAACCTACTTATAATGTGTGTCTATCGTCCTAACACATTGTCTAAGGAGTGAAGCTTGAAAGAATAGCTCACCCATTTCTTCAAATTTTTATAGAACATTAATAGATGTTAGTATTAAGGCTACTTTTTTCTTGAAAGAAGAATAAAAATGATTCTTGCTTATGTTCATGAAAATGTCATAGGATATCCATACTATTGATCATTATTTTACCTATAATCATAGTGACTATAGTAACTCAATTCATTTAACATTGAAAAGTAACTAGATTTAACCACTTGATATAGTAAAAGATGCATGTAGAATTGTCATATAAAAAAATTCTATATTTTTAAATATCCTTTCAAAATGCAATATATGATTCAATGCATTTTTAAGAAATTGAAACAACTAAGATTATCTTATCATAAATTTTAAACTCATTCTTTTTCTTTTATTTTTAGTAAAATCATACATTTAATTATTAATTGAAATCATTTGACAAGAGTCGGGGTTTAAAGTCTACTAGTAATGAAATAAAATGATCTATATCTCAAGCATCAACAAAAAATTGCAAGAGGGAGAACATCACATGAGTGCCTTTCCTCAAACCACAAACTGGCAGTCCTCATGTATAATTTCCAGCTAGAAGTGGCCCTACCCTTCATGAGGGTATAAAAATGGTAATTGGTCAAGTATGTCATCTGTTCTAGTGTGGTGTCCTACATAGTTTTATTTGACCATAGAACTATAGCCTTTCTTCTAACTATGTATGGCAAACCGACTGGGTTGTGCACCTGGAATCGAACTAACTAGATGCAAGAAGACTTTGGCATCACATTGACCAAATATTTAAATAAATTACACCTATTAAAAATGCAATCAAACACTCACACACCCCTAGTCAACTTGGAGTAATACAATCATCCTACAATTTTAACTCATATGTTTTATACAAGTAAGATATGACATGGAAACTCTATTCATATACATTCTTGCATCTAATGAATTCATCAAATGCCCCTATTTCTCATGATATAATCGAACTTTCACCATTTGAATATTAAAAGGACCACTATTTTGACTATACATCTTCTCCTTTGTTCTTTTAGCTATGTTTACAGCTGGTTATATAATTATTGTAAATTTATAAATATTTGACTCACACCGAGTTCATAATCTTCTAGAAATCAAAGTATATAACATATATTTGTTTGTAAGAAAGATTCTCAATAAAGTACAACTTACTCACTGTCCTCTTTGATCATGGTTTAATTAAATCCATGTTTTCCTATTTATTTAATATACTATAAGAATTATAGAGTCCATATACTCAAATGTATACATAAGTACACCCTTACACTTGTATGTCTATAAGCAAGATTGTGAAAAACTGAGTGTTTTATATGCTTATAGCACAATAATATAAAATCATTACTTCTCATCAAAATAATAAATGATGGAACAATGTAAATTTTTCTACTATTTATTAAAGAACTAAATATAATAAAGACATGGCTAGCTCAAAAATTCTGCTTAGAGAGAAGAGCCTATATACTCTTTGTAATAATTTTATTAATATATATTTAATACATAAATAAAAATAAATTAATGTTCAAATGTATTTAAAATAATTTGATGCTCTAATATATTAAAAAAAAAAATGTAATGCTAAAAAAAATACATGAGTTACATACCTTTACCTTTGCCTATTTATTCATTACGTAACTACATGCAATTTATAACTAGGTTTAAGCTGCATATTCTCTCTCTTACATGACTAGAGAAAAAAAATATTTCTAAATGAACAAACTACTAGTCAAAAAGAAAGAGAAAAACGTGCCTAGAAAATGAAATTGCACTATCAATTTAGAGACTTGGAAGTTACAATTCTCCCTCAAAATGGAATTTTCCCTTCCTCGAATAACTAGCAAAGATTTTTAGAAAGAAGTTATCGGCTTAATGACTGTTCCCCTTCTAGCCTAGAGATACAAAGTCTCACACAGCCATACGAAGCAAGAAAATATCCTTCTTTTACCACCTTTCAAACTCTTAAATCTTAGATTCTGTAACCTGGTTCAGATGTGGTCGTAGACCACATGCAATTCTAAGTAACAGATTAAGTATGCAATTAATATTTGTAGACATTTAATCAAGGATGTTAATAGTAGCAAAGTAAAGTCAACATTTGTTTGAGAAATTAATTGGTAGTTTGATGTGTTTGATTACTTTTGGGCCTAAAATTCTATGCACATAGTAAGTTTGATTTTTAGGGTCATAAAGACCATAGAGGACATTGATTAGCAAGTGGGAAAGATAATTATATGAGATATGTTGGCCACAAAAAGATTATGATGTTTTATATATTATATTTATTGACTTTAGTATACTTGTTTGTATTGATAAAGAACATTGGAGAAGAGTTGATGACAAAAAAACATCTATGTTTATGTTTTGTAGTTTGATTATTTAGGATTATGACAGGCATAAAAGAGACAAACCATTGTCTCTCTTTTTACAACAAAGGTTTAATATGTGATAGCTACATGGATAATATGTCAATTAATATGAATGAGAATAATATTATTTGATTCAATACAAGAGAAAAACAATTATAGATCAAAAGAAAAGTTAAAAAAATGATATGAGAAGTTATTTAATATAAGAGTCAGGTCAATAATGGAGAAATTAAGCTTCAATTATGTAGATGAAAGTAATATTGCAGGTGTTTTCACCAAAGACTTGCCTAGTAATGATTTTGAGATAGTAAGAGTGAATTTGTACATGATTAGTCCAAAGTCAAGCTTAAAGGAGGCTGATGGAAATAAAAATTTGACTTCACCTTATCTTGTGTGATAAGTACTCTACCTAATCCATACAAGACATAATAATTACACCTATTTTTAACATATGCACTCAACCAATATAGTAATATTATATTTAAAATTCCATAGAAAAGACTTTTTCTTAACCAAGAAACAAATGAACACATAAACCTCACATTTTCTACATAGAATTTTTTTCCCAAGTAATCCTTGAAACAATTAAAGAGTATACATGCAATAGATACTCATAGAGTCTATAAGTGTAGGTGCAAACACATCTACCATTTTTATCTGTTATATTTTTTTTTGTTAGTTGAACACCTCTTTGGCTTGAAAGCTAAGGACTGAGGGGTATCTGCCTCATCTCTTATGGTGTCGGAGCCCTTGCTTGCACGCAGCAAGACTTAAAATCCACACTAATACAATTTACAGATTGTATGACATAAAATCCACACTAATAGAGTCAGTTATATAGGTGTGTGTGTATATATATATTTCAAAATTTCTTTAGCTTGCAACAAAACTTGATTTCTGATGGGCTCAATGAGAACTAAACAACTTCACCAACAGACCAAAGACCCATTGACTATTTGTAATTTTTTTTGACAATTTATCAACATAAAGAATAATATATTCTTTATAGACCAAAAGTAACATTTCATTACTAAAATAAATGATAGTAATAAATAACCCTAAATAGATCTGGCTTCAGGTAACCAAAACGATTCAGTTCCTGCTTCACCGCCATTACAAAATCCAGACTCAAGAGACACAAGATTAGCCTGTGAACTGAGGAGCTCTGCTTTAATGGCTGCCAGTTGTAATTTAAGCTGTAATATTTGCTTCTGCAGTCGAGAAACTGCGCCAGCGCAGCCGTAGATTGGATCGTCCCTTCGAGCATTCGCTTCATACACCATGCTTGTTACAGCATCTGCTCTCTTCTCCCCCGGAATGCCCTATAATATCAAAACAGAAAAAATATCAAGCTCCTTACTTTTCACCCTAATTTGGCAAGGTTTTCCGCCATTTATCCATTCTTGTTGCAGAAAATAATCTTAAATCTGTTGAATCTCAGATAAGGAAAAACGATAAAGGCAGCGTCTTGAAAAAATAGAAAAAATTTAAGAGCATTTGATCTGTACCTGAAGGATTTTGACAATGTTTTTTGTTCCAAATAATTTGTGCACTGCTAAATATTTCTGAGGGTCGTCTGGTGGAAAATAAGGAGCAAGAATGCATTTTTCTCCACATTTTCTTCGTTGAATCTTGCAAGCTGCGCAGGGATAAACAATCCGTGACATCTGATTCAGCTGGAGAGGAATTCAGCACAACTTTAAGAAGTAATACTAGAAGATCAGAGCCGTTTTCAAAGATTCAAGTAAATTTAAGACTGACTGTAAAACGCTTTCCGAAACCAGTAATTTGCAGTAGATGAGACCGATTTGCGACATGGAAATGAGTGATAAACAGAAAGAATATATAGGTGATGGAGTTGAGCAATCCAGAGTAATTACAGTTGTTTAAATTGAACATGTTGTAATGATTACCACTGACTTTGAGAGATGCATCTTTCAAAGTCGGAGGTTATGGAAGAAGAAAATGTTCAATCTGCATATTCTAGAATATTCTTCACCGTCACTTATATATTCTATCTATTATAACTCATTCAGGTTTGATTTATTAATATTTATAGACATCAATTAATTTATTATAATGAGAGATAGTATTTTAATTTCTAATTTTATATTTTACATTCACACATTACTAAATTTTAACATTTAAAAGAGACTCTTTAGATTTGTTTTTTATCATTAAAAATTTATTAGAAAATATTAAATTTTTAATTTTCATTTAACTTAATTTTATATATATTGCTGCTGCTTTTGCTGTTCAAAAAAAAACTTTTCCCGCTTTCTCGCCCGGGACTGCTTCTTTTGTCCATGCTCTTGGTTCTGTTGCTCCTGTGGCGGCGGCGGGTGGTTCTAAGCTTGGGCCTTCTTTGACTGGTGGGCTTGGTTCTTGGGTGGTTATGGGGGTTGCTCCTGTGCTGATGTGGCTGCCTTTGAAGCGGGCATCCATGGGCAGGCCTTTGCTGGGAGGGGTGGTAACCGGTCCACTCCTCTTGTGGTGCCTATTTCTGTAAGTAACCCTATTGTGGTCAATCTCGATACTGATACTGTTGATGAGATTTTAAAAACTGCGAAAGATTTTTCTTCTAATGCTGCTGTATAGTTGGAAAATGGAAGCACTTCCCTTGTAGACATGTTTAGCCTTCCAAGTAAGTGGTTTGGGGTCATGGCAAACGCCTTGAATGGGTTCCTGATCTTGACATGGCTTCCCCCCTGTTCTGTCCCTCTTTCCACTCCTATTTAGCCTGATTTCTGCATTCTGGACTGCAGACTGGTGATTCCGGGCTTTAGGGTCAGGGTTGACCTTTTAGGTCTATGTCGACCTCGACCTTGACCTAGGTCAGGGTCAACCTCGACCTTGACCTAGGGTTCAAATATCAGGGTCCCATAGTTTTCGGATGTCGGTCTTTGAAAAAAGTTGTTTCCCGCTTCCGGGTCGGCTGTTTCGGGTTCTGAAGTGTCGATTCCTAAATTATATTTAACATAGGTCCTCTCCTAGGGGTAAAGGCTTTAATGAGAATTTAATTCTCCTATGTCGGCCTCCTTAGAAGATTGTGCCCTAATTTCATATAAAAGGGAAGATTTCTCTCTAATTTTCTCTAACCATCATCAAGCGAACAGAGTCTTCTAATCAAGCATTCTCAAGCTATCTTCAAGTGTGATTCAAGCAAGCAATCAAGCAAGATTTGAAGCAAGTATCCATTCATTCAAGTATCCATTTCATGAAGGAGATCCATTGGAGGCCATTGAAGGATTGAAGCTACATAGTGCCCTTTTGGTGATCTCTCTGTCCACCTTCCTCCAAGCCTCTTCCAAATCAAGAACCTATTCAAGACTTGGTGTTGGAGATCTACAAGAAAGAGATTGAAGAAATCCTACATTCTAGATCCATTGGTGCATACATACTTGTGGATTCAAGGATTTGAATCCTCCACAAGGACTTTTACAAGCAAGGTGAATTTATACATTTACTTTGTTTACTTCTACAATTTCAATTACATATATTTGAGGTTAATTCCAAAACTGGGGTTTGACCAAGGCAAACCCCTCCCCCCCAACAAACAAACCTCTTTTTCTTGCAGGTACAGGTTCAGGATTGTAGATTTGAACCCAAATCTAGATACCCTTTTCGGCTTTCTTTCGGACGACGTGAACAGAGTCACTTTTGGATTTGTGTAGGTCAAGGTCGACATTATTGGGTCAGGGTTGACATTTGTGGGTCAAGGTCGACCTTTTTTATAAGACAACATTGGAACGGAAAATAATTTCTGGGTTTTGTTCGTCTCTGCATTCTGGTTCTGGATCATACTTTAGTTTTTCCAGAAATACCCTACAGACCTAAGAAAAAAAAATTCTTTGATCTACACTATTTTAAGGTTGGTACTTCATCTCATCCATTTCAATTCCTAGAACTATCATATATATTCCTTTCTAAAACAGGAATTTAAGATCTTTCCTCTTTGCTCTCATTTCCGAATGGATGATTCATTTGTGCATTGATCCTTCTTTTGGGTTAATCAATTTGGATCTTTCATTTGTGCATTTGAGGTTAAAAGGAA
>MU227387.1:1350517-1360835 GCA_018584345.1 Thuja plicata | reverse complement strand
TTGGGGGGCAAGGATGCCATCTTCTTCTTTTCTGTCTTTTCGGGATTCACTTTTCCCTTGGTTCAGCAGTATTTATCTATTATGTGATATCCAATCGTACATGAATATTTTGGTTTGCATTGAGGATATATGTCCTTGATCACAACCTATTTCATTATTTGACATTGAGTTTCCCTGATTGATAAATCTCTCACCTTGGAAACTGAATACTGTGCTATCCCTCAAAGGGGTTACTTTTTTACTTCTTGCATGATATCTCTTTGCATTCGTCCCTTCCATGGCCTCATAGGAGCTATGACCTTCTTGGCTTGGACTGGGTGTTGTGTGGATATTGTCTTGATGTTGATGAAGGATTTATCGTTCCTTAACATGTCAAAAATAGTATGTATTTTTCCATCTTAAGGAGGGGGGCATATATATGGCCTCCCTCATTTTATATTATGCATTTTTGTTCTAACATTTTGTTTTGCAGCATGCTAAATCCTCTGAGGGTAATGCACATAAGTTGCTAAATCCTGAAGAGATACACATTCAATTTCAATTCAATATGCTAAATCCTTAGAAGGTAACACACATAAGTTACTAAATCCTGAAGAGACACACATTTTACAAAGGTATTCCATGGTGATATGAGGATATGGATCCATGGGTACTTCATAAAAGCCATCAGAAGATGTACTACATACATGCACAAAGCCGCCAGAAGGCACACAACTTTATGGGGTGACTATCAAGTGCTTTCTTGATGGGCCAATCTATCCCTTTTGTTGTTCATAGTGAGATACACACATCTTACTGGGTGAGCTAACCACTTCTCTCTCTCTCTCTTTAAAGTGGTGTTTCTCTTATCATGATCTTAGGGTTGATAAAGACTTAAGTCCCTTATGGGCTTGAGGATTTATTTTTCCCTTTTGATTCCAATAAGATTGTCCTTTCTCTATGTTCTCTTTTACCAAGAGTTTGTGTTGAGTCCATACTCTTGCTAAAGTGGGGGCTAAATGTATAGTCAGAAAATGGAATCACTTCCATTATAGACATGTTTAGCCTTCTGAGTAAGTGGTTTGGGGTCATAGAAAGTGCCTTGAATGGGTTCCTGATCTTGACATGGCTTCCCCTCTGTTCTGTCCCTCTTTCCACTCCTATTTAGCCTGATTTCTGCATTCTGGACTGCACACTAGTGATTCTGGGCTTCAGGGTCAGGGTCAACCTTTTAGTTCTATGTCGACCTCAACCCTAACCTAGGTCAGGGTTGACCTCAACCTTGACCTAGGGTTCAGATCTTAGGGTCCCACAGTTTCTGGATGTCGGTCTTTGAAAAAAGTTGTTTCTCGCTTCCGGGTCGGCTGTTTTAGGTTCCGAAGCATTGATTCCTAAATTATATTTAACATAGGTCCTCTCCTAGGGGTAAAGGCTTTAATGGGAATTTAATTCTCCTATGTCGGCCTCCTTAGAAGATTGTGCCCTAATTTCATATAAAAGGGAAGCTTTCTCTCTCATTTTCTCTAACCATCATCAAGCGAACGAAGTCTTCTAATCAAGCATTCTCAAGCTATCTTCAAGTGTGATTCAAGAAATAAGTCAAGCAAGATTTGAAGCAAGTATCCATTCATTCAAGTATCCATTTCATGAAGGAGATCCATTGGAGGTCATTGAAGGATTGAAGCTACATAGTGCCCTTTTGGTGATCTCTCCATCCACCTTCCTCCAAGCCTCTTCCAAATCAAGAACCCATTCAAGACTTGGTGTTGGAGATCTACAAGAAAGAGATTGAAGACATCCTACATCCTACATTCTAGATCCATTGGTGCATACATACTTGTGGATTCAAGGATTCGAATCCTCCACAAGGACTTTTACAAGCAAGGTGAATTTATGCATTTACTTTGTTTACTTCTACAATTTCAATTACATATATTTGAGGTTAATTCCAAAACTGGGGTTTGACCAAGGAAAACCCCTCCCCCCCAATAAAAAAAACTATTTTTATTGCAGGTAAAGGTTCAGGACTGCAGATTTGAACCCAAATTTGGATACCCTTTTTGGCTTTCTTTCAGACGGCGCGAACAGAGTCACTTTCAGATCTATGCAGGTCAGGGTCGACATTATTGGGTTAGGGTTGACATTTGTGGGTCAAGGTCAACCTTTTTCATAAGACGACATTAGAACGGAAAATAATTTCTGGGTTTTGTTCATCTCTGCATTCCGGTTCCGGATCATACTTTAGTTTTTCCAAAAATAGCCTACAGACCTAAGAAAATAACGTTCTTTGATCAGCACTATTTTAAGGTTGGTACTTCATCTCATCCATTTCAATTCCTAGAACTATCATATACATTCCTTTCTAAAACGGGAATTTAAGATCTTTCCTCTTTTATCTCATTTCCGAATGGATGATTCATTTGTGCACTGATCCTTCTTTTGGGTTAATCAATTTGGATCTTTCATTTGTGAATTTGAGGTTAAAAGGAACATCTTATCTTCCCCACACATCACACAAACATCTACATTTTCAAATGTGACATCTTTTCTTATGTTACATTTTGGTGACATCTATTTTATATGTTACAACTGCTATCTTTCATTTTAGGGGTTTTTGGCCCTCTCTTGCTAAGTTGCATGCTTGGATTTCTAAACATTGGGAACCATTTTTAACTAATCATGTTCAGATATAACCTATGGCAAGGGGGTTTTTTATTGTAAATTTTGATAATGCTACAGATAGGAAAACTATTTTGTGTGACTATTGTTTCTCTTGGGAGGAGCGTTTGGCCAAACCTTGGTACCAGGGGTGTAATCCTCTCTCTGAGTCCTTTAATAAGATACCCTTATGGGTAAGACTATCAAATCTTCCCCTTCATCTATGGCTGGATTCTATTTTGGAATCGGAGGGTGAGGCTCGTGGGGATTTTCAGATGGTAGATATGTACTCCTCTTAAATTTATAAGACGACATATGCTCGTATTCTTGTGGAGATGGATGTTTCCAAGGGTCTTCCTGATAAGATCACTTTGGCCTCTTCTAAGGGCTCTTGGACTCAGAATCTTGATTACGAAGGTATCCCGTTTAGATGTAGGAATTGCCACAAGACTGGACATCTTGCTGCGCAGTGTGCATCTAATAAGATAAAATCAAAGAAACTGCCTTCTGGGTGGTTGGGGGCTTCTGTCAAACATTATACAGTTCGTAAAGATTTCATGGATGGGGGCTCAGCTACTTGTCCTCCTCAGAATGATCAAGCTCTAGATGGAGATTCTAATGATGTAGTTGTTGCTGCTAATGTTATCTTTGAAGCTACTGTTGCTGTCCCTTCTGATGTTGCTAGTGTTTTCCCTGTGCAGAACGATGTTGCTATCCTTGGTTCAGCATTTTTGTCTTCTGGTGCTCTTGCTTATGCTGGTCATGGTTCTCCTGGGAGGATCTTGGGGTATGATAGTGGTGCCAGTCCTGCCCCTCCTGTGGCTGGGATTGTGACCTGCCCTTTAGTGGGCTCTTCTGGTTCCTCTTTAGACTGGAAGAAGGATGTTGAAAAGGTGGGGGATGGTTGGATAATAGTTAAGGGAACAAATGCTTGGTCTTCCACTCCTTCATTTGATATGAACTTATGTTCACATAAAGATGGGAAAAAATGTAAATCTTGATTGCCTTGTTTGTGGCTAGTTGGGCCTTTTTTTTTTGGTTGGAACTATGGTTAGTTCCTTTGGCTTGTTTGGTGGGGCTCCATAGTTGTTTTTTGGTCTTTCTTTGACCTATCTTTTGCTGCTAGTGTACAAGGTTTCGGGACCTTTCAAATCCTACTTTTACTTAATTAGAACTTAATTTTATATATAATTAATTTTAACAAATTATTTAAAACTAGCATATTTATAATTTTAAAAAAAATTATAAAATACTTTCTTATATATCAAGTTTTAAAAATAAAATTTTAAATTTTAAAATTTAAATCAATTCTTTAATCCTTTCTTTGTTAATTATAATTGAAAATTGAAGGACACTAGATTGAATAAAGATATAGATCATAATTAATTAAATAACTAGTATAGATATGTTTAACACATTTATTTAAAGAGGCCACAGATAATTGTTTATGGATATATAGATATATATGTTGAAATTGTTATTAGGAATATATAGGTGCGTCCATACTAATATATTTCTATGTGTGTTTGAATAGACATATTTAAGATATCAATGATAGTTTTTAAATTACTCTTTAAAAATTAAAAAAATAAAATTATATATATATATATATATATATATATATATATATATATATATATATATATATATAATGTTATAATTTTGTTAAATAATTAAAACTTATTTAAGCAATCTTATTTTATTCAAATGTATTTGTTGGGTATATTTAATATATATTTTTTTTGGCAAAAATAGACAAGTCCATTATATTTTATTAATAAAACTACTTCAAAAGGGCTCAAGGAGGAAAGAATCAACAAGAAAACCTCCCATCCTTGCCAACATACAATCAAAATAGATTCGATTTGATATCTAAACCAGTCAAAAATCCTTTGTCTCATGAAATACAAGCGAGAATCAAAGGAAACATGTCCTAGAAAACCGACCACCCCCAACACCTATCCATGCTATACAAATCAAATACATATAGATACTTGCTGCCTTGGAGATAATATATCTCTATCCAAGTATACCAAGGCTATCCTCAAAAAACCCCTAAAACCCTATGAGAGTCTAATCAAAATTAGCCTCTTGGCTTGAACAAGCCATGGCAGTGACATGGACACTTACACATGTCACGAAGATACCAAATCTGGGGTAGCTGACTGCGAGTCCTCCCGAACATCATCGTGATAGGGAGAAGGCGCATCCATAATATCATCATTTCAGAAGGCCATAATAATTGCCATGTTGTTGAAGATATTATACACATCAGCCATGGTGGACGCCGGAATGAATTCAACCAGGTGCACCCTATTTTTTTTGAAGGCCACTGAATCTCTATCCATCATGCCTAATTTAAAGGCATCATATAGATTTAAAAATTCCATGTCTTTGTCTAATCTTCCTGGTGGAAACAGGCCACCAACCCACGCTTGCGAGTCTGTGAGACCATAACCCATCACTGCCCGGTGAATGTCCTCAGCCGTAGTGAAATCTTGCTTGACCACCTTAGTCACCATCTCCATGAAAGGTATGTAATCCTGCATCATGTCGTAGAAAATAGAGAGGTAGATTGACAAAACCCACAAGTGAAAAATGCTTCGGGTTGAAGATGGAAATAAGACATTATCCCCAATTACCATGCGAACAACGTCAACCACTGCATCTGATAGCAAGTTGAAAGTCACTAGCATATGGCGTAACATATAATCATCTGGTATTGGACATTCCCAGTCATGCATTGGGATTCGAATGCATAGATTTAGAGCTCTATAATCCATTCTACCTCAAACCAGAGAAAAATAGAAAAAATCCGATCACTGGCCAGAACAGATACCAAGAAGACACCAAAGAATATTGAAAAATGAAGCCCGAATGAAGAATTAGAGCCTGTGGTTAAGGAGAATATAAAAGAAGCCAAGCACATTAATAAATGTGACTACCAACCATTCCCACAAATGATATGATACCAATCTATACTTGAGGCCTCGGCACCCAAGTGACCAACAACCAAGGTAACACCTCAGCATAAAAATCAATACCCAGTGCCGACAACATACAGAGTCACTTAAACATTTCTTGAAAAATGTACCACCGCACACATCAAAATGATGCCATGAGCCTGAATATCCTTTGTGTGAAGAAAAGGATGTGTACTGTCTCGAGGAGCCAAATCAGGAGGAAATCCACCCACCATAAGTAAAATGATGTCACCAAGTGAAGTCAAGAATCTTGGAAAGATCTTCAATAGTCTGATTAGACATCTGCCTCTGCGAGCCACCCATCATATTGAAGTCAGATTACAATAAGTGCCAAGAGCAACTTCTCTAACACCCAGGCGACCCTAATTTCAGAGGTCAATGATCTCACTAATGGGTCATTATCCAAAAACTAAGAGCCACTGGCCAAATTAACTCCCTTATTAGCTAACTGGTTTGCTAAACCATTGGCCTCCCTCGAGCAGTGAGAGATTTTATACTGTAAACTATGAGAGAAGCTTCCTAACATCGTTTAGAATATATTGAATTTCCCAACTAGGAGAGCATTGGATGGAGAGGGCAGATATGATGATGTGTGAATCTCCCTCAATGTGAATGCTTTTAATTCCATGTTTAACCGCAAGAGATAATCCCAAAAATAAATCCTGAGCTTCCCCAATGTTTTTGGAGCCATCCAGAATTTTAGTGCATCCTGCTTTGATCACTTTCGAATTTGAGTTTTGCAACACAAAGCCTTCCCCCAAAGCCCCCAAATTGACCTTAGAAGCCCAGCCAAAGTTTAGTTTAATGAGAGGGAAATCAGGGGGCACCCACTTAATATCTTTCCGTCATTCACCCTGTGGTTGCTTCCCAATTAGGACACCTTTAAATGGGATGACAATGGCCGACCAAGCATTCAAGATTTTTGAGTCTTGAGAGGAGAACATAGAGGAAAGTGACTTAGATCAAAGAGAATATGAATTTACCATTTCCGCAATAAATTTTTCAACTGTATTACAGACCTTATCAACCGAACATGTTTCCTTTCTATAAGTTATTTTGTTCTGTTCCCACCAAATGGACCAAGTAACTACTGCTGGAGCAACTCTCCAAATATGAGTGAAAAAGTGTCTTTATGTAAAAGAGGCCACTGTTCGAGAAGGCCTATAAGGGACACTGGTAGAGGGCCCTGCCAGCCTAGTCTACCTAAAATATGATACCAAATCTCCTAAGAAAAGGAACAAGAAACAAAAAGGTGATCTATATCTTCTCACTCGAGGTTATATAAGACACATTGAAAACTATCTGCAATACCAAGCCTTCTTAATTAATCACTTGTAAGGTATCTCTTAAGGATTTCCAAACATAAGAAAGAACTTTCCTTAGGAAGAACTCCTAGATGCCAAAAAAACTTGAAAAGATGAGCATTAGGGTGGATGATAGCTCTGGTTAGGGATTTGTAACCCAATTTAACAAAATATCCGTCATTAGGAGAAATTGACCAAATCAGGCTATCACTTTTCAAATTGATATGCAGGGACCACTGATCCAAGATACCTGTAAGTAAAGCCCTTTGATCCTGTGGAATATCAACTTGGGAAAGTTTTTTTTCCATTCTGGTTGTAAACCTAAAGTTGACGGGATCAACACAAAATAATCCCTCACCTTCTTTCCCCACTCCTACTGTAGAATATTCTTGGTAGTTGAAAGGATTACTAGGACTGAAGCAATGGGGGGTAAGACATTCCATGAATCATCCCAAAAAATTTCTATGTCCCCAGAATCGATAAGCCATGATAAGTGTGGAAGAATGACACCTCTACATTTCAAAACAAAGTTCCACATTGCCGAGTTGGGAGGGGATTCTTAATTGTAAAAATGTGAGAAGGATCATCCCCATCCATTTATTTAATTAGAATGATCCTAGCCCATAAAGATCCCAAGTTTTCATAGGGTATGTACAGGATCATGGTATACCAAGCTATGGCCTTAAGTGGCAATGAAAAATCAGAAAATCAGGGTTAGTCAAATTGACGTAAAAAGTTGAACATCTTATCAACCTTATGTGAAAAAGTTGTAACAACAAAATCTATAGGAAATTGAATGTAGTTTGTAAACTACTAGCCCTTTTCTGAAAAAAATAATAATCTAATTGTTCAATATTTAAGATTTCAATGCAGTAGTACAAAAATTTCAAGAAAAAGATAAAAAGTACGTGTATGTCTAACCACCTTAATCACAATCAAATGATGATATATTTTTACAAGATTCTAAATATAAGTATCAAACTCAGGCCCAGATGTGATGCATATTTTTGTGTAATTTTTTACCAAATAAATAATTAATTATAAATTTTCTGCTACAACTTATTCAAAATAAAAAAAACTCTCATGTCTGACCAACTTAACTAATTCTAAACTTTACAAAATTGCCAACTTTTTTTTCTTATAGTAGGCGAAGCATAGAATATGACACATGTTTCAGATTTCAAAAAGGTTAAACCGTTTGGAATTTATAGTTGTTTTTTAATCAGTTTCCAATCAGGACTTTAGAGATAACTCAATTAGAAAATAAGTAATAATTACTTACTGAACTCAAATTCTGACAGCAATTATATTGATGGAAAGCTGATAACATCTTTAAGAAACCCTTTTTGTTTCATCAATTTTGGGTGAAAAAAGGTCGTCAGCTACATTGTCTAAGTATGGAGATTAGAGGAAATATGGTGAACACGTCATTTGGGTTGAATATTAGCCACTAAAAAAATCACTGATGGAAATAATACATACATACAACACATGCCAAAGATATAATATGGAAATGATACATACATAGTACAAATGAAAAATATAAAATAATCATAAATGAACATGTAGATATGTATATATGAAATAGTTTTGTACAAAATGTGGCACATGCCATCTCCAAAAATTTACAAAATCAGTTCATATCTAGATACAATATGGCATACGCCATCTCAAAATGTGCCATATGGCATCTCAACATAATAAGTTCAACTACAAATGTTTCTAGGACATTCTATTCTACGGGTGGATGATCAAAGTGAAGTCTCTTCGAACTACTATTTGGCTCTGATGGATCCTGCATTCAAACACAAAAGTGAAACACCAAGTTAGATTACTTAATTTATATGGTTTCTATAAATAATAAATAAAAATTTAAAATCATAGTCAACAATAATAGTCACTGCTTATAGGGCTAAATTAGACAAGGGGAAGAAAACAGAAGCATAGATAGATTCCCTCTTGTACTAAATTTTGATATTTATTGTAACGGATAAAATTTTGTTTATCATTTCTTATTAGAGAAGTGGAACCGTTTCGGTTACCCTTTTTGTAACGGTCCAACTTTGGAACTGTATATGTACTATTTTCCAAATCAATACAAGGGTCGGCTAAATTTTGGTGTGAAGAATGACATTTTGCTGAGTCAAATTTGTGTATGTCTGAATACCATTTCTTTAACTGTTCCATTGCATTGCATTTATCTTTCTATTGATTTGAATGTTTCCTTGAAATTAGATTTACAGTTTATGATTGAACCGAATTTCTGTATTATGATTTGATACAGTTAACCAAAGGGGAATCTAGTGTTAGTCTATATTTGGGAGGTGTTCCTATGAAATAGATCGACCCATTGTTTCTTTGTCATTAATCCTTAGTTTTGCATTTGCATCTTCATTATCTATCATTGCATTACCAGTTTTTAGAGCTCGTATGATTACTGAGATCTCCAGATTGGCTAGATTTAGTTGAATTTAATGTGCCTGAGCTAGTTCTTGTCTAGGCCTAGCTTGGTTTACCTCTTCTATTCTCAGGTTAAGAACATACCCCTGCTAGATTAGGAAAGATTCATATTCATTGAAAATCATTCATTTAAGGGAGTTGTACCTTCAAATACAGAGGGAAATTAGTTATTCATTGACATTTCCCAACTGTTGTATTTGATTGTTTCTTCAATATTTGGGTATTTTGGAGTTAAAGTGAAGAAGAAGAATTTGTTTACCAAAAACATATAAATTTGATGGAAAATAACATTTGTAATTATAATAAATTTTTTTCACAATTTTAAAAGAAGACATCTTTGGTTGTTGAAATATTATTCTAACACTTTAGATTGGATTTCCAAGGAAAATCAAATCCCAAGGATTGGAAATAAGAAAAATAGAAAATAATTCAACTTTGTTGTTAAATATAAATGCACTATTACATGCTTATACATTTTCAATAATAAAAACTCTCTCTTTTCCCTAGACTATATACATGCATTAAATATTTAAGTATAAGTCATATTTATATATATGGATATTTACTTTCTTATGATTTTATACTTCCTATATATACTTTTAACATAATTGAGAATGATTTTGGATTTGTAAGAGTTATAATGTAGATTATAGGTTTTGAAGATTTATAAGATTTTAGACTTTAGAAAATCTCTCTCTCTCTAGAAAGACTTTAGAAAGACTTTAAATAGACTTTAGACATTATAACTCATGTAGGTGAAATACAACTAAAAGAATAAAATGATACATATCTATTTATAGATATTTCTTAAATATTTATTTTGTGTGTGTGTGTGTGTGTGTGTGTGTGTGTGAGAGAGAGAGAGAGAGAGAGTGAGTGAGAGAGAGAGAGAGAGAGAGAGAGAGAGAGAGAGAGAGAGAGAGAGAGAGAGAG